>VWZK01021851.1:38338-101759 GCA_013396935.1 Baryphthengus martii | reverse complement strand
TAGTGGGAGGTGTCCCTGCCCATGGCAGGGGGGTTGGAACTCAGTGATCTTTAAGTCCCTTCCAACCCCGACAATTCTATGATTCTATGAATCCACCTCAGAAACTTTGGCAGCGGATGCTGCAGAAACCCAAGATAAATATCTCTCTAGATATTACAGGGTTTATAATCCCTTGTGGGTATGGAATTTCAAGTTAAACCATTTGCAACTTCTGAATTCTGTTCAAAAGGAAATGCAGAAGTAAGCAGCAAATGCTACTCATATGATCTTCCCCTCCTTGTAAGTGCTGCCGTCAGAAATAATTGTCAGAAGTCCGATAATTTGAAATGAACTCTATAAACCTAAGAGCAGAGGAAACAGCCCCTCTAATCAGGTTATGGACACTGTTGGAGAGCATTGCAATTGCAAAGGGATGACTAGAGAACCTCAGAAGTCCATTTGGGCAGACAAAGAAAGAAAGAAAGAGAAAATTGTAATGCCACGGTGGTAACGCGGCGCACCGACACACCGTGCAACAGCAAGCAAGAGAGCTGGGCCAAACCAGGCAAGTTCTCCACAAAAAAAAAAGGTTACTCTGAAATAAAGGCTGGCAGTTGTAGCCTAATTAAAGTTTGCTTGTGAGCTGGGTCTCCACAAAATACACTCTCCACATGCTTAGCAACAGCGTGAGGTACCAACAGCTCAGCACGTCACGGCGATGAAAGAACCAGCACTCAAGAGATAGACGCATCTGCTTCTGCATTAGCACAGCAGCCTCTCGATGTGTTGACAAGGCTGAAAACATTCAAAATCCTCAGATTTCTCACATGTGCCTTACGAGGTATTTTGTAAGACACAGAAGTGAACAAGACAAGCTCAGAAAATGGCTACTGATTTTTGGGTACTTTGATAGCTGAGTTTCACAAGAGACTCTGTAGATCTCACTAACTGAACTGAAGCCACCGTAGTTCAGATAACACCTCTGAAAGGTGGGTCTGAGGTGCAGCTATCGGCACCGAGGACAACAGTACCACAAGAGATTCGGTCAAGAACGGACCCAACTGACTGCTTCCAGCACGTACGATACCTCCTCCAGGAGTTAGAGGAGCAGAAATGGCTTCAACCCTGCTGCTCAGAAAGGCAGAGTATCAGAAAATCCGCTTCTATTGTCTTCATGCTCATGAATAGTCATTTTAAAACTCAGATTAAAATAAGCCCTATGAATGGTCCTGTTCCACTTCTCATGTAAGCACACCTCGTTGAACCAAACCTCAGAACAACTGAGCTTCTTGAGAGCTACTCATTTCCTTCCCAAGCAGCTTCACTGCAGCCTCCCTTCAGCTGCACAGTTGAGCATAACTCCCTAATATTCTCTCTATGTTGTAACAAGGCGGCTGGGTGATGGAACGCCACACAGGCTCATTGCCACAGCAATAACCTACCGTGGAATTACTGAAAAAAATGTCACGCCAGATTACGCACAGCAGAGACCAGGAGACAATGCAGCTGTTGCTTCTAGGTCAGTAAAGCTCCATCTCCTCAGTGACACCACCCCTGCTTGTAAAGCAAAGACCTGCCATTTCAGTTTATAGCTGGTATTTTCTACCAGCAAGAAAACTATCGATTCAGAAAGTCTTCTTTGCAGGGCAGCCGTTTCAGTTATTTGAATTGCCTTCCTCTCCTGAGCCTCAGCTGCTCATTCAGAAAAAAATCTTGGTTTACCAGAGCACTCTTCACCTTTTTGTTCAGCTTGCCTGTCATGATTTGAAGTATATTTGCCTTATATTCTGAGGAGGGAAAGGTCAAAAGCTGTTACCAGACTGGGTTTTTCAGGCCACCCTGGGATACTCCATAAGAGGGATGGATGCCCATCCAAACCCAAACCCCCTCCTTAGCTTCAGAAGTGTGGTTTGAGTTTAATCTCCCGGCTTGTTCACAATTAAGATAACACTGGGGCAAACTCACCTTCATGGTAACAGTGATTGTGCTATTTACATTTGCTTTGTGCAGCCAGCCTTGCTTTATCACACCACCCTTCTGGGAGCACAGGGAGGAGGAATCCTGAAAGTGAGCAGAGGATCAGAAAAAGAGGAGGTAAGGTGAACTGCCTCCCAGGAAATGTCCCCCTTGCACACAAAGGACATGTCCCCTCTGAAAAGCAATACAGGTTTAACTACAGTGACATGCACAATGTCTGTGTAACATTTACAGCTACATATACAGCGTTGTCACAAAAAAAAAAAAAAAATCAGGATTATCTCTTTCCAAGAATGAGGCAAAACAGGCTAGTTTGGGTCACCTTCAAAGAAGAATGATTATGCTGATAAGAGCTGCCCAGCTCTTGCAGTTTGTCAGTGCACATACTGGTTCTTAGGCAGTATTTCAAAAACCTGGAGAAGAAGGAAGTTTTCAAAATGATCTGTTTAGAAAGCTGCAAAATGCAGAACTCCAGACTTACTTTGTCGTTTCCTTTTGTATAAATCCGCTCTCCATTTTAAACTTGGGCAAAAGCCACCACACCCCAAGAGCTGAAATGTAACCGACTGGTTTCACGTTTATCAAAACGAAAAGTTTGGGGTGACCCAACCAGGCTGTTCTCGGTGTATCAGCTGGGATTTCCATCCCTGCTTGTCCTGTGGTCCCAGAAAGGAAGAACAGCCCTCCATCCACACCTAACTGTGACCTCCACTGAGAAGGGAGGGAAATGAGATCCCAGAGTGGTTAAAAAAACCCTCACCCTGGGACTTCCAGTGACTCAGCAGCAGAAGTGAATCTGGACTGTCTGCCAATGAACTATGATGGGACTGATTTATATTGTCTCTTGGATCCCAAATGGCAGGTTTTCACTCCTGTTAAACTTCCAATGACAAAGTAAATTGTATAATGCTCTATTTCCTTGGGTAAAACAGCTTGTGATTTCTTCTTTATAAATGTTCACCTTTTTTTACCTCAAGAGATTTCTTTTACTTAAATTCCTACTACATAATTCTAATGTAAATGCTCCATAAGGAAACTGTAACAGAATCCTTTAGATATGGCCATGCCAAAAGAGGTAAATGTCAAAATATCTGCCAAAGCACTGGGAGTACTCTTCCAGAATCAACATCAATAACTTCACTTGTTTGAGTATCTGGGACACTGACCAGAAGAAAAAAGGTCTCCATCATATTTTGATAGCGTATTTTTGTCCTTTTGCTTTTTTTAAGAGTCATTCTGATAACACACTGCACAGCTCTGTCTCCAGCTCAAAGAGGTGACAGTTCAAGTTAAAAAGAGTTAACAGCTCAAGTTTAACCATGTAATGCAAACCGACAACACAGCCAAAAAAAAAAAAAAATTAAGGCCAAACTTGGAAAAAAATTTCCATTTTGGAAAAAGCCGTATCAGTCCAGACCTGAGGTGTGGTGGGACATACAGAGCAATTGTGAGAAACATGCATGAAATACTCCGTTCAAATTTTCACCTCTGCAAGAAAGAAACTTTCCTTGTCCTCTCTAGCTCCTCAGCAGCAGCACCTTGGTGCCAGGAAGATTTTAAACAGAGGAGATAAACTCTTCCCACTGTAAACTGAAACTTCCTAACATCACTTATGTGAATTAAGCTTCACATGGTACTTGAGACAGAAAAATGCTACCCCTCTTCTGCAGCAAACAATGATATGCACAGGGAAACGTGGCAGCTGTACCATCCCACATGACCAGCAGGTTTGAGATGTCCCAGTTGTCAGAGTCCTGAGCTCACCCCCAGAGAAGAGCTCCAGGGCTGCAAATCTCACCTGCAATCGGGTAAGAACAAACATGCCAGCTTCCAGAGGAAGCAAGTGCCTCTGGACACTTGTAGAGTATATACAGAATGGGACTAACAGACTGAATACGCTGGGTAGAAGTGACTGATTAAGAATTTAGGTTACGGGACAGAGCACAAAACTTTTAAGAGGAGGAACCTGATATTGTAGTGCAGTTGAAAATCAAATTGCCCACTTTTAATTTTGCACACGAAGAATTTTACTTAGTAATTGTTTGGCCTCCTTTTTTTCTCTTCCACTGCTGCAGCATTTCAAGTGAAAAAGCCATGAGAAATATTATGACTAACTTCCAGATAATTTAGGAGACCCTTGGCTCCAACAGATTATCTTGTCATGCTTTGCAATACAATCTCTATCCCAGTTTTGGTTCCATTTTCACAGTATGAAGCATCACACCAGGAAACCATTCCTGGTAACTGAAATACGACTGCCACGTGAAATCTGCTTTTCAAAAAGATTTTAGAGTGAAATATGTAAAAAAAAAAAAAAAAAAAAAAATCTTCTTACCTCATCCTTTTCAAAGTCTTCATCAATTTCAAACACATGGCTTGGAATCTTGTCTGGCCTAAAGGATTTGCTGAAATCACAACAAATTTTCATTTTTAATGACTGGGAAATGAGAGTCCTCCAAGACAGTAAGGGGAGGCTGGATTCAGAACCAATAGTCAAACTGCAGACTACAGAGCACAGCAGAGCTGTCCTCCTGCAGAAGGTAGACTTCAAGAGTCCTACAGCCCCTTACAGCTGGAGAAAACTAACTTCTGAGTGCATTTCATGGAAATTAAGCGTTAGTAGTACGTAATTAGCTTTCTCCTTGTTAGCTGTTTGATTCTGAAGAGCGTTTGCTGACTTCCATTTATGCAGCACAGAGATGCAGCAGGTCAGTCCATCTTCCATCTTGCTAAAAAAGAAGCGAGATCAGACTGCCAGATTGTTCACAAATTTTAATACGATTTGATCAACAGTGTTGCCCCATTGCTGCTTCTCTTCCCTGTGAGATCCTCAGAACAGACCCCCTTCAGCCAATTAACAACAAAAAGCATTCAATAAACTTCCAGCACATGAGCAGCCTGAATAGCAGTCCAGACATCGCACAGAGCATGGGGAGCGAGGGCAGAGCAGGCACCAGCAGAAATCCAAGATGTGCATGCCTGTCTGAAAAACTTGGTTAGCTTTGGAGCTGGAATGACTGGCACAGCCCAGCACTGCCAGCATTAACAGCCAGACCGCACCACCGGCTTGAAGTTGTAGAACAACATCTCAGTGACAGGGGAACAAAGCTGATCTGCTCAGCTTGGGAACACCGTGTCGAGCTCACAGAGAGCATCAGCCCAGGGTGACAAGAAAGCTCCCAATTCAGGAGGGGCCAACACTATTTATCCTGCCACGTGCCCAGACTGTAGTCTGTCCCCATCCTAGCTGGAGGAGGCTGGTTGCACGCTGGTGGATAGGATGTGAAGGAACGGCTCATGCTGGCAATATTATCGGCATCTCCCTGACCCAGCTGAATGACAACAGCATGATAACATGAATCTCTGGCTCTCCGACCTTCAGACTGACATGCCTCTGGAGAGGAGGCTGCCTGAGGGACAAGCATCAGGAAAAAGGGCAGATTGTTTCTCCTAAGCCTGATCAAACCCCAGCCCCGTGACCACACATTAGTATTCCAAGAGAGCGCGACACTTACCATGGCAACATCCGAAAGTCCCCTGAGTATTCCTCATACTTGTAGTTTACCACGTGCCAGTCTGAGCTGTAGGTTTTAATGCACTGAAAGGAAAACAATACAACTCTTGGAAAGCTACACCAAGCAAAGCAAAGCCATGCACAAGTCTGAAAGGTCACAGACTGCTGGGTGAGATAAGCAAAAGTGGAAAGGGTCTGAACAAGCTGCTGCACTGGTTTTGCATTGCAATGCAGAATTTAATAATGAACCTTTTCAGCACAGAGACAAGAATCACATAGCATCTGGCCTGCCATACAGCTACTGATTTTGTATTTACAGCGTTCCAAGGCTTTAGAAAGGGAGTAGTGATTTGGGAGGGAACTGTTTCCCAGAAAGCACCAATTTTCCGCTGTCAGAAATGTAGAGTCTCTAACTAAACACTGACCATCACTTGGCACTTAGTTCCACTGCACTTGGAGAGAATGGTCCTAGAGAGCAGCACATGACAGAACAAACCTGTAGCACTCAGGATGCTCTGTGTAGTCCACTCCTTGTCCCTCTTGCACATCTGCACCTTGCCGCTCAGGCAGGCAGTGCAAAGCCACACACCTTGTCTGCATACAAAACCCACTGGAAAGAGGCATTGCACAAGAGGCATAGAAGCATAGAATGGCTTAGGTTGGAAGGNGAATCACCTCTCCTGATCTGCTGGCCACACACATGTGGAAGAATCATCACTTGTGGCAAACCTGCCAGTCACTCGTGCTTCCCACATGGGAAAAACTAAGTGATCTGCAACCTCACAGATCAGGAGCTAGATCTAGCGGAGCATCTTGCCTAAGGGAGAGGGCTGAAGGTAGGTCTTCTGCGGACTTTTACCCCTACCTCTTTGACAAAGAGACTCTGAGCTTTCTTTAGAGCGTCTTCTGGTACTGTCGACTGAAGAGTCCTTCTCTGTCGACTGATGACTGAGATCTGCAGAAAAAAGAACATGTTTGCAGTGCAAATAGGGCCTTCAGGGCTTGATATCTGCTTTAAACACATGTGGTGGCCCCAGACCACCACTGGTTCATTTTGGTTTCACATCTCAGCAATGCAGCCAAAATTAATATGTGATTAACCGTAGAAATTTTCCAAGGTAGGAAAGACTGAAGATGAATGGGCCTCAAACGTGAAAAACAGCCAGTGCAAACTCACAGACACATCTTCGATGGGAAATATCAGCAGGTCCCGGAGGGGATCACTGTAGATCTGAACTTTGCGCTGAAGAATCACGTTCTCATAGTCCAAGGGTTCAACCACTTTGTTTTTTTCCTGCAGGAAAAAACGACAATGAAAAAATGTACATATATCTAACGTATAAAACAGCCAGGAACAAAAATCTTGGGCATAATTTAGCCTGACATATTTCAATCTGTGCTACTACCGGGCTGCTCATTAATTCAGCAATCCGATCCTCATAGGATGCAGGTAACAACCAACGCCCACGTTTTGCAGAGGGGGAAACGAGGGGTTAAGTTGCTTGTGCCTGGTCATAAGCTACAGGAAAAAACAAAGCAGTGTGCTGCTCTGATCCAAGCACTGTCTCTAATTTCATAATGGAGCAAGAAATCCTCCTGGACAGGCCACAGCTTTAACAGCTGCAAGTTTCAGGGTCTTTATGTACGAGCAGCTCATGCCCAGAGCTCAGAAGAAATAGGGCCTCATCTGCTGGTTCCATTCAGCTTGAAGCTGGTTTTGCTAGAGGAGCTGATGGGAGTCGTGCTCTCTCTGGAAACGTGCCCCTGGTGAGATGAGAGCAAGCCAGCTGCTATGGCCTCCAGAGCAGGGAATCTCTCCACATGGACGGAAGAGCGGCACCCCTTTGCAAAGTGCAGGAAAGCCCTCTCCATAAATCACGCTTCAGCCACAGCCAAAGGCTGGAAAAATCCGGGGTCAGGTTTTACTCTGACTTAACATTTCTGGGAAGCAGACTTCTCCAAATTCCCTGGAGTCACGAGTAAAAACTATTAGGAGAACATCTTTATGTTGCCTATCGCAGTATTTTAGTCTGTATTACAACTCTAGAAAAAAATGTGAGAAAAACAGACTTCTGAAGCAGGAAAATGTCACCTCAGCTGCCCAGCCCCTAGACTTCAGATTTCACAAGCAAGAGTCAATCACTCAGCACTGCAGCTGCAAAAATTAGACTTCACAACAAAAGCAAACACGTGACTCTGTATCTGAATGGCCATAATAAAAGGGGAAGCAAATTCAGATACATCAACTTCGTCCTGCGTTGAATCTTGACCAGATGCCACGCCTGGCCAAGCCACAGACAGTGCTTATGAAACCCCTCCAGCGGCGGCGTGATGCCAGGATGGCACGTGGCTCTGGCAATAACACCCTTGCAGGATGCTGTGTTTAAGGCTCTCCACCCTTGGAAGAGGAACATCAGACACTTCCCCATCAGCAGCAAACTTTACTCCCGAGCCAAATGGTTTTGCCAGGATGAACTATTCCTACAGCACGCTCCTTGAGTTGAAAACGAGATCGGTACAAGCCACTGTAGTGCCTTTTGGGACAAAAATCCCCAAAACCAAATATCACTTTTGTAGCAACACTGAAGACAGCAAAACCTGTAGCTTGAGACAACGAGCCCAAAATGAGGATCATAAGCTCAGCACCACGTAACACCATGGGGTCCAAAAACCACCAAGCATCCAAACAGCCCCATATTGCCTATGATAAGGGAGACAAGTCAAGAAATCAATATTGCTCTTCCAAAAACACTCACAGCCCAAGGGTTTCTGTCCTGTGCCTCCGGTTCCTGAGTCTTTGGGATGCATTTTCAAGCCCTTCGCAGCAAATGTGAGCCAGGGTTTTGCTCTAATGACAACTGAGCATCTTCTGCATTGAAGCGGAGCTGGTTCTGGGACTTTGGGAAGGCAGCAGTTGGGCAAAGGGGTAATGGCCCCAGGCAAGAGCTATTTGGGGACAGTCATATTTTAATCTTGTTTTAATATTTTTCTGAAACGTTGCAGAAAATCTTTGTATGGTGATATCAGCACCTTTAAAAAAAAATTATATAATTGAAAAAAAAAATAAAACTCTTTCTTTTTTTGCCATAGTCTGGTACATGGTAAAAAGAGAATCCAAACCCAGGATCTGTAGCAGACATGGATGGTTCATCGGGCTGGTGCAGCAAAGGCAGTCACCTCTCTTAGGCTGCCTCTGGCCTCTCTTACCCGAAGGACCAGCCTCACCGAGCAGAGGCCAATCCTCTGCCCAAGGTGCACGACTGGTGAGCTTTTCATACATTCAGAAAGCAAAACCAAGTTGAAAGCTTTTCCCCACAGCATTTCAGAAATGCAAGGTGGGTACCTTTCATGTTGTTTCCCATGACTGCATCCCAGCAGTAGAACAATTTCCCAGTATCTTTCTGATGGAGGACAGCACAAAGCCTATTTTCNTTGCCCTCTGCTGGACTCTCTTCAGTATTTCCCAGTCTCTCTTGATCTGGGGAGCCCAGAACTGGACGTAGGATTCCAGATGTAGCCTCACCAGGGCAGAGTAGAGATGGGGAGAATGATCTCCCTCGCCCTACTGGCCACACTCTTCCTTGTGCACCCCAGGATTCCATCGGCCTTCTTGGCAGCAAGGGCACATTGCTGGCTCATGGATAATTTACTATTCACCAGGACTCCCAAATCTTTCTCCTCAGAACTGCTTTCCAGCGGGTCCACCCCTAACCTATACTGGTTTTACTAACGTAAGCAATGCCTGGGTCCCTTGCAAGCCTCTGGGCTGAATGATTTCTGCACAGTCTTTCACTGAGCACCCACTCTGCCATGATTCTGGCTGTCCACAAAAAAAGCTCTTACTCTAGGCTGGGGAAAATACATCTCCTGCCCAGAAAGGTTTGCATTCAAAATGTCTCTTTTCCGTGCTTCAGGAATCCAGCATGGATTAGCTCAGATATTGAAGCAGTTCCTTCTTAAGTACTCTCTGAAAACTTTGCTTTGCTGCTCGCACGGTCCTGAAAGAAACTTCCCAAGCCTCAGTGTTGTGTTAAGGTGCTGTGAAGCACTGAAGCCACCATGGGAGAAGCCCACTAGATTACCAGTGGGAAAGACAACGGTAACATGGCAGAGAGCCCACACTGGTTGCCAGAGCAGCTGGGCACCGCTGCTTGGCTCCCCCAACCGTGGGGGATACAGGGCATGGGGTGGTGAACCCTGTCAGCTCCAGTGCTGCCAGCCTCACTGCACACAGAGAGCCTCTGGCTCCTGCATCCAGGACCTGAGCTGCACGGGAATCTCATAAAAAAGAAAGAGATCACAGAATTACCAAGGGCGGAAAAGACCTCTGAGATCATCAAGTCCAGCCTATGACCTAACACCACAATATCAACTAGACCGTGGCACTAAGTGCCACGTCCAGTCTTTCCTCAAACACCTCCAGGGATGGTGACTCCACCGTTTCCCTGGGCAGTCCATTCCAATGCCTGATCATCCTTTCTGTGCAGAAGTGATTCCTAACATCCAACCTAAACCTCGCCTGGCACAGCTTCAGGCCGTGCCCTCTTGTCCTGTCACTAGTTGCCTGGAAGAGCCTGACCCCTACCTGACTACAACCTCCCTTCAGGGAGTTGTAGAGAGTCAGAAGGTCTCCCCTGAGTCTCCTCTTCTCCAGGCTAAACAAGTCCAGCTCACTCAGCCTCTCCTCGTGAGACTTTCCCTCCAGTCCCTTCCTCGGCCTTGTCGCTCCTCCTCTGGACCCGCTCCGGCACCTCGAGATCTTTCTTGCAGTGAGGGGCCCAGAACTGCCCCCAGGACTCGAGGTGAGGCCTCACTATCTGAAAAATAGGAGTCCCAAAAACCCAACAGGCAGGTGAAGAAAAGGAACTCATTTTCTCTCAGTTGGGCTCATGTTCTTTAAGAGCTTAATTGAATTTGGTTAATCCCCAGAAATACTGGTCTTACTCCAGCATAACTCTATGTCTTTCTGAAAATTTGCCAAGCTTTGCAAATTAATGTGAATTAACAGGACATTCATGGGCAGCTCTCCCATTTGCAGGTCTGGGTCCAGGTGTCCCCAAAGCCTGGCCACTCCACGAGACCAGGCAGGACCCTACAGACCAGGCATAGGGCTCTGCGTTGACCTGCCTGATTTACTGTTCTCATTGCTAATCGCTGCAGCATTCCCAGTAAAACCCAGCACCATAAGCTGGTTAAAGCAGAGCCATGAGCCCAAGTGGTGCTTACACCAACTTCCCTTCTCACCTCGCCCTGGCAGCAGCTGTAACAGTAAATTAGATTCCTTCTAAGAACCTTTCACATTAAATAGTGGCTTGGGGCAGAACTCGGGCCTTCTGACTACACATTCTTGTTAGTCCTTTTGTATTTTGCAACACGGCCCAGAAACTGGGACTCTGTTTCTAAAGATGTTCTTTTTAAAAGCTGAGGTTTTGATAACATTTCTTTTCTAGCTTTGATATCTTCGATGACTAGCAAGATAAAGTCCTGGTAGTGACCCTGGTGGGATTTGATGACAATAAAGACCGAAAAGGATCTCACATCCTCACATGAGAGACTTCAAACCCATACAGCACTGCCCACCAAAGATATGAAAAAGCTCCTTGAAATAACTGACTACAGACCTTCCACTCCTGCGGTGATATTGGACAAAACCCCTTGTGCAGGCCGGTGCTGTGATCTCTATCCCGTGAGGCTGTGCTCAATCCTAGGACACGGGGAGCTCCAGGAGGGGAGGGATGTGCATCTGCAGGGCTGCAGCGAGCTGTCACCCAGATGGGCTTTGCAGCACCCACAGACAGGCTTTTCTCTTCCAGAGCTGTTAAAAATGCAGTCCTGACAGTTCTCTTTACCCAAGCCGTGTGATTTCCCTGTCTCAGCAGACAGCAGCCCTCCATCCCCCGCAGCGCGCTGTTACACCGGCTGTGCTGGCACCCAGCACGATACAGCCAGGCTCTCATGGCCATGATGGGAACCACAGCAATCATAGAATCATAGAACGTTAGGGGTTGGAAGGGACCTCTGGAGATCACCTCATCCAACCCCCCTGCCAGAGCAGGATCACCCAGGGTAGGCCACACAGGAACAGATACATGTGGGTTTTGAAAGTCTCCAGAGAAGGAGACTCTACCACCTCTCTGGGCAGCCTGGGCCAGGCTCCGTCACCCTCATAGAAAAGAAGTTTCTCTTCATGTTGAGGTGGAACCTCCTATGTTCCAGCTTGTACCTGTTATTTCTTGTTCGATTACTGGGCACCCCAGAAAAGAACCTGGCCTGTTCCTCTTGACCCCCACCCCTTAGATATTTATAGACATGAATAAGATCCCCTCTCAGCCTTCTCTTCTCCAGACTGAATAGCCACAGCTTTCTCAGCCTTTCCTCATAGGAGAGATGTTCAAGTCCTTTAATGAAGCCAGAAGATAGCTCAAGCTGTTTGCAGCTGCCCATGGAAGGATGT
Organism: Baryphthengus martii; assembly: GCA_013396935.1. NCBI lineage: Eukaryota > Metazoa > Chordata > Aves > Coraciiformes > Momotidae > Baryphthengus > Baryphthengus martii. The sequence goes on along the minus strand of VWZK01021851.1, from coordinate 89,835 downwards.
GGCCTGTCCCCTGCCTGCCAGTGAGGAGACACAGACTCCCCCATCCACCCCAAACTGTGCTGGCTGCCCAGCGGCACGCCCATGTCCCTGCAAACAGACCTGTGGAGTAAGGAGGGAGCTATCAGAAATATTTTTCACCCCTTGGACCACCCTAGTGCCCAGTGTCTCAACACAGCTGGAGGCAAAGTTTTAAGCCCTGAAAATCAGATTTCAAAGTCTTAGTTTTTCTGACAAGCTTGGTTAAAGCCCACACCTCTGGGCAGCCAGGGCTCAGCCTTGCGCTGCCCGTTGCTGTCACAACAGCAGATGGCACCCGCCAAAGTCATTATGAAAGCGGAGGAAAAACTATTACACTAAAGTAATTAGAGTCTTAGAAACCACAAATTCCTCCACAGGGAAAATCAATATGCAAGTACAAACAAATGCTGCCAGTCCAGCAACAAAATCAACCAATTTCTGCAGGAAAAAATGTGCAGTGCTGCCAAACCGTCCTGTTCATGCAGCAGCTATTCACCCAAGACAGGTAGATGGGTGCACTGTGATGTTCCTCAGGTTCCTCAGATCTCTTCTGCAACAGCAATTGCAGGTTGGGTGAGATGCCTTTTCCTACAACCACAGCAGCTGCAGCACCGCGAGCACATCTGTCACCAGCTCCCAGATAAAAGCAGCGCAGTCCACCGCACTGTGGTCAAAATTAAGACCAGCAGGAAAGACCTCATAGTGGAAAATCATAGAATCATAAATTGTCAGGGTTGGAAGGGACCTTGAAGATCTCCGAGTTCCAACCCCCTTGCCATGGGCAGGGACACCCCCCACTACAGCAGGTTGCCCAGAGCCCCATCCAACCTGGCCTTAAAAACTTCCAGGGATGGGGCTTCCACCACCTCTCTGGGCAACCTGTTCCAGGGTCTCCCCAAACTCATGGAGAAGAACTTCTTCCCAACGTCCAATCTAAATCCACCCTCCTCTAGTTTGGATCCATTCCCCCTTGTCCTGTCACTACCCAACATCCTAAAAAGTCCCTCCCCAGCTTTCTTGTAGGCCCCCTTCAGATCCTGGAAGGCCACCAGCAGGTCTCCTCGCAGTCCTCTCTTCTCCAGACTGAAGAACCCCAACTCTCTCAGCCTGTCTTCACAGGAGAGGTGCTCCAGCCCTTGGATCATTCTATATCAGTGCTTGGCATTGCCCCGACCCAGCTGCAGGACCTTGCACTTGGTCTTGTTGAATCTCATGAGGCTGGCCTAGGCCCACCTCTCCAGCCTGTCAAGGTCCCTCTGGACGGCATCCCTTCCCTCCAGATCTGAATCAAAAGATAACAGGAGAGCAGTGTACCCTCCCTCATGAGCCCACTCACCTCTCTTAAAAAAAATTCCGGTTCAAACTCCACACACCAGCCTCTTCCCAAAACCGCACGTTGCCCTTTCTGTCCCTCTGCTGTTCTGAGGCTGCTGTTCCCACGAGCACGAGGCCATGCAGAGCACAACAAAGAGGGTCACCTGCCATGCTCCTGCCCTCATCCAGACTGGGTCATGAGGTTCTAGTTGGACAACAGCACAGGCAAAAGAACAGCCTATCTATTAGAGTATTGACCCTTCAGCAGCAAGCAAGTTGGCTGGCATTTTAACAGGAAATTCAATGAAATTACTTCAACAGAAACATGCCCACAAACACCAACGCAAGGCTCTGCCTTTGGCCAAGCACAAAGAGCCTGGCACAGGGACAACTCCAAGTAAAGGTCCTCAGCCTCAGTGCACTGCTTGTCCTGATGCCCTCAGCCAGCCTGAGCACAGACCCCCGCTGGACAGAAACCACCAGAGAGGGTTTGAAGGAAAGGTTTTAGCAAGGGAATTACCCATTAACCAAGTGGGAGGAATCTTAAGAAGTCAGAGTAAACGGGCTTCTTTCTGTATCCACTTGCAAAGAGTAAAAAATTCCTTATATTTGCTTTGTACACAAGAGTTCACAATGACAGCTGGAGACATTCATGTGGGAAAGCACAGGAAAGGCCATTTCTATTTTAAACTTTTATTGTCTGAAAAACAGTCCTCACCTGTCTTCTGGTGTCCTGCATTTGTAGAACACACAGGGTTTTTTATGACAAGTGATTAATGTTTATCTGAGAACCTTTTCTCACAGAATTACAACAGGTAAAACCCAAGTGATGTGAATGTACAGAAAGTGAGAGAAAAATGTTTAATTCAAGGATTTTTTAAAAACAGTAGCCAATGGAAAACTATTAGAAAGCTTTTGTATTTTCAGTCCATTCAGGCTGGCTCTCACTTAAACAAGAGAAGAAAGCAATTTGAGGGCAAACTCGGCCAGTTTGGCTCCACTTGAACTGATTTGCTCATCCCTTTGGGTTAACGTGAGCCCTGTGGCATCTCCCGTTGCAAGGCGGAATCCAAGCCCAGAGCCAGTTCTAGCCCACGAGCTGCACCAGGCTCGACTTTCGCTTCTCATGACGCTAACGGTCACCACGCTGCTCCACCTCCACCCAGCACAGCCTGCCCTGCAACGCTTCCTCTGGGCCTTTCGCTGAAAAACTTGTGGGTTTGGAAGCACCTAAGACACGGGTTTCTCTCACTTCCTCAGAAACGAAGCTCAACCCGGTGCGTACATCCCCGCTCACAAAGCAGCTAGAGAGAGACAAATGATTCAAATCAAGTTGCATGGTGGGGCTGACACGCTGGAGGGAAGGGATCCATCCACAGGGACCCGGACAGGCTGGAGAGGTGGGCCCAGGCCAACCTCATGAGATTCAACAAGACCAAGTGCAAGGTCCTGCATCCGGGCCGGGGCAATGCCAAGCACCGATAGAGGTTGGGCAGGGACTGGCTTGAGAGAAGCCCTGAAGAAAAGGACCTGGGGGTGCTGATGGACGAGAAGCTCACCAAGAGCCATCAGTGCCCACTTGCCCAGAAAGCCAACCATATCCTGGGCTGCAGCAAGAGAAGCGTGGCCAGCAGGGCGAGGGACGGGATTCTCCCCCTCTGCTCCACTCTGGTGAGACCCCACCTGGAGCCCTGCCTCCAGTTCTGGAGCACCTATTCCAAGAAAGCTCTGGACGTGCTGGAACATGGCCAGAGAAGGGCCACAAGGATGATCAGAGGGCTGGAGCACCTCTCCTAGGAAGACAGGCTGAGAGAATTGGGTTGTTCAGTCTGGAGAAGAGAAGGCTGTGAGGAGACCTTCTTGTGGCCTTCCAGGATCTGAAGGGGCCTACAAGAAAGCTGGGGAGGGACTTTTTAGGATGTCAGGTAGTGACAGGACAAGGGGGAATGGATCCAAACTAGAGGAGGGTGAATTTAGACTGGATGTTAGGAAGAAGTTCTTCGCCATGAGGGTGGGGAGACCCTGGAACAGGTTGCCCAGAGAGGTGGTGGAAGCCCCATCCCTGGAAGTTTTGAAGGCCAGGCTGGATGGGGCTCTGAGCAACCTGCTCTAGTGGGAGGTGTCCCTGCTCATGGCAGGGGGGTTGGAACGCGATGATCTTCAAGGTCCCTTCCAATCCTGATGATTCTCTGATCAGAAGTGATGGCCCTTCAGAGCAGCTGAAGAGGGAAGAGAAAATAGCACGGGCCACATGTACATACAAATGTATCTTCTCCGATTGTACAACTGTTCCCCAAAATTTAGCAAGCATTTTGTAGCCTATTTACTGCCTTATCTGCTGCAACTCTGCAATGCACATACGTGGTAGCCCAGCAAAGCCCAGATTTTAAAATAAATCCCAAAGGGACAAGTAGGTGCAATACACCAAAAATAGGAGGCAAAGTCAATCTGGGGGAATTGATTAAAAGCTAAAGGGGGTGTGGGGGGAAAATCAGAAGGGTTGTCAGGCATTGGAACCGGCAGCCCAGGGAGGCAGTTGAATCGCCATCCCTGGATGTGTTTAAAAGCCATATAGATGTGGTCCTTGGGGACATGGGGTAGTGATGGACTTGGTAGAATAGGGTAAACGGTTGGACTTGATGATCTTAAAGGTCTTTTCCAACCTAGATGATTCTGGAAATGTCAGGACACCTCGCAGGCAGCGAAGAGAACTCCCCACTTTTTGTTTTGTTCATGAAACCTGGCAATACACGGGAGAGTTTAAATGACACCTGGGAAATGAGAAAATTCACTTGGAAACTGGGATTCAAAGATCTCAGGTTTGAGCACACTCAAAATTGTGTGATCTTCAACAGCTTTTTTTTTTTTTTTTTTTCTTCAAATAAACAGCACATTTGTTACTCTTCGCTTTTTCTGCCCCTAGTTCCTGCACTGCATCTGATCCTATTTACATGCTGAACTTGGTTATCTAGTGCCTGGAACTGCCAGCACCCTGTGCAAAGCCAGAATAAAGCCTGTGCCTCAAAGACTTTGCATTCGAAAGCACAGGAGAATAGGAAGAGGTGGGAACAGAAAAGGGGGAGGAAGGGCAAACAGGGAGGCAGCGTGAGTCAGCACACATGGCAGCAGACACAACACAAGGCAGCCTTGCCGCTGTCAAGAGGTTTGTGGGCTGCTCAGCAAAGCCACATTTTGGGAGGAAATCAGAAGAGAGGCAATGAAGCAGCTCTCGCCAGTTGATGGGGAGTTTGTGCCCATGAGCCCGCTGCAAACCCAGCGCTCAGCTGGATGTAACAGCAGCGCCCAGGGCGAGATGTGCAGTGATGGGCTATGGTAAAACCACAAGGATGAAAAAATAGTCAATAGAGCTGGGCATGAGTAGGTCAAAACTACTTTTACATTGGTCAGAGAGAAGGAAGTTTTAAAACACGAGGGGAATGCCCAGAGAGGAATCCTGCCTGTGCTGAAGGCCAACAAATGCTGAGCTTGAGACCATGGGGGAAGTGTCTGCACATGGGACAGGGGAGAGAGATGGGCTGGAGGACGGACAGACAAACACATCGAGCATTTTGTGAAATGCCAAGGAAGGGAAATGTCCCGAGGAGAAAGAGAAGGAGGGGAAGCCAAGGAGAGCAGAAGGGTGTCGGAAGCTGGTCCAAAGTAGTGGAGGGGTGGGTGGGATGGGGGATGTGAGTTTTGCTCAGCTGGGGACAGGGCCACACTGGAGGCAGGTGAGTGTAAAGGCAATGTCAGGGGAAGCGGGGCCTGTGTGAAGGCTGGACTGTGTAGCTGCAAGAGGTGGGAGATGGGGACAGGGAGGCCAAGAAGAGATGGCAGAGAGGGTGTGCACTGCAGACAGGAGAGAGGAGCCCCATGGGCAACCAGGAAGGGAAGAGGGATGCAGTGAGTTGAAGAGACCTGACAGGGAGAGACCAAGCACCGGCAAGGCTCAGAGCAGCACAGCACAGCCCTCCCACAGGCAGTGGGTGAGTAACCTCTGAAACAACACCACTCCTGACAGCTCCAACGTGATGCTTCCAGGGCCTCAGCCTGACCAGCAGGCACTGCTGGCTGCGGGGCAGCCCATCTAGCACCCCACTACCCGCTCCCCCAAACCCTGCATTCCAGGGCAAAGCTGGCAGCACTACCTTGTATGGATGCTCACAGCACACGGATGCTCTGTGGCCCAGAGTAGAAAGAGAAAAGCAGGACACAGGCTTGCATGGAGTGGACCAACACACAGGAACAGATCTGTGGCATGCCGGCTGTGAACACCGGCCCTCCGAGGTCTCTCCTCTCCCAGCAGCAAACAGATCCTCCCTCTGGCAGTGTGGGCTCCCTGAGGAGCTGTTAGGTGATGCTTTCAGCAGGGCACTCCAACACCTCCTTTCTCCCCTGCAGTGCTTATGCCATACCCTGGAAGGACATAATTCCCCAGGCGAGCAGACTCTTTCCCTCAGCCAGTCCCTAGCACCCCACAACCAAGCTGTAGGACTCACTTTGTCTCTTTTACACCCAGAAGTGGGCAAAAGGAGCCCAGTGGCTGCAAGTGCATCATTTCCAGGTGTATTATTAGACGCGGGTCTGGTGAAAGTCCCTACACACTCCCATCTCCATACAGGAGTCATGTGCCAATCTGTGCTATACTCCAGCTCTGAAACAGGGTGCAGACAGCATAGGGCTGTTGTGCTCCTCTCTCCTCCCACTCTGCATTAAATAGAGATGGCTGCATCTGACAGGAACTCTAAGACAACGAAAAAGCCACGTGGCGGGGAAGGGGAGGATGGGTGCACAGTCCTGGCACCCTGCAAGAAAACATTTTTAGTGAAAATGACTCACACTTTCCACACTAAAGGGCAGAACAAGAGCCTGCCCCCTCTCCTGTGCTTCCCTCCACCTGACTCAAGTCCTGTGCAAAAGCATATCACTGACCCACATCTCTCTCCTCCTGCATCGATAGCCCCAACTATCAGCAGAAGCTCACCTCAGCACTAGGAAGGGCAGACTGGCTTCTGAGCATTTTGTACCTTGGATGTTTCTTTTTTTCAATGTAATGCTCAATTCTCTAGTGACAAAGAAGTGTTTACAGTTAGCGCTGCCTCTGAGAGCCACGTAGCATCAGTGCAAGACACCAACTTGAAAAAGGCTTGAAGAAACAGTCAAAAAGCTGATGTCAGTGTAGACACACAAACATTTACGTGTCATTATTAAGTCTAGAAAGAAAAAGAATAATTCAGGCCTTGAAATGTCTTCAGATTTGCTTAGAAACTACAGGAAGTTGAGATAATCAGCGTATGGCTCGTCATTTCCCTTCCACTTCTCCAGAAGTGGACTGTGCGCTTCACACACTTTAGCAGATCACATTTTGAAGCTTAGTTCTGCAGCCACTAGAGCCAGCAATGCTGTTTTTTCCGGAAAGCTTGAGATTCTTGCATAATACTTCAGCAAAAGGAAACAGCCTTCAGAAAGAAGCGGCGTTGCAATGAAGCAGGGAGAGCTCCGAGCCAACCCGCGAGCGGGCCAGGCTGCGAGGCAGCGCTGCCGCCCCAGCCCACGTCCACTTCACCTTCACGCATCACCTCTGAAAATGATGCTCTGAGCAAGTGCAGAGTCAATAGGAAAAACACCATCAGAAGTGAGTGGCAGCTAGGGGCACGGACCATCTCTGGCACGAGCACACAGCTGAGGTGATCCAACCCTGCTCCTGCACAGGGCAGTGAATTAGGGCAAGCATCTGAGATTGCTTGCGGCACCCTTGTGCCCTGCGCTCTGATCTTCCCCAGAATCACTGAGTCCTTCTGTGTGAGAGACGTCAGTGACAGCTCAGTACAGACTGTCATGGCATCTCTAGTCCCCAGACAGACTACCTGATGTCCCATGTGTCCCTGCCTGCACAGGTACATCCTGGCTCAGATCCAGCCCTTCTACACGAAGAGCAAGAGGGAGGAATCAGCATCGCCCTACATCAGCAGAGCTGCACCTGCATCCAGCTGAGCATTTGCTGCAGAGCATGAGAGAGATGAAAACACGGCCCAGCTTTGATTTTCTCCTCTGAAAATAGCAGCATTAATAGAAATTGGCAAAAGAGTACTATTTTCTACAGGACAGATGACTTTCTGCCAGATATGACTTCTCAAAACATTCTGTAAGCCCAAGCACGCTAAAAAAGGAAAACAGTAATTACAATGACAATAACACATGTTATTTATATAAGTTCTTAACTGGAGCATCCCAAAGTGCATTTCAGATGTCACTGGTATGTCATCATTTATTTATGTAGTGTCAGCCATACAGTTAGGATTCAGATCCAGAACAGACAGCTTCAGAACATCTTAAAGCAATTAATCGCTTATAGGAAGAACCCCTCCCTTTCCTGCCTGCTCTTAAAAACTCTTGTTTTTCCACTCAAGAAACCACTTACACACGAGGCCAAGCCAACTGTGTAGCCACTCCCCAAAGACAAGCACGTGAAACCCTCCTCAGCTTTGCTGGGGCATGAACTGAGCCAGGCGAGGCTGAAGCGACTTTGCTCAAGCCCGTTCAGCAACGCCGGGGAAAAACAGAGGAGGAGGTTGCAAGAGGGTTCTGGGTTACCTTAGCAATACAGCAAACACTCTCAGCAGTGAAGTCAAACCCCAGAGATGTCAGTGATGGTTTAACCAGCTCAGGAAGTTAGTTGTTTCAGCCGCCATCGATGCTCTGTCTTGGGGCTGCAGGCATCCAACGCAGGCACAGAAGGCTGCAGCAGCTGCAACGTTAAACTCTTTTCTCCCCTGCAAATGCTGGAGGGTCTGTGGACGGGCTCTGCAGCGGACGGGCTCTGCAAATGCTTCACCCCACCTGCAGTCAAAATGCCAGTGTCGACCGAAGCACCTCAGGATGAAGACATCCGTACAAGCTCCAGCGTTATGCAAAGGGACAAGAGAGTCCTTAGCGTTCCCCAGGCACAGGGGAAATGGTAATCCTGCGAGGGAAACCTGTCTGAGTCCAGCACAACTTTCCTGGAGCCACAAACTGTCAAGGAAAACATGTCTGCTGGCAGTTGGGGTTGCCTCCTTGAGAACCAGCTTGATGGGCAATAGGGCCACCCCAGGCAGTACTGTCATCTCCCTGTAAGAGATGGCGGCTCCTTTCTCCTCTCCTGACTGTGCCTTTCCCACCTGCCCCTATCATAAACACAGCCCCTGCCAAGCCTTTCGTCTCCCTGTGCCCCTCCACCCCTTTCCGGCTGGCACAACACTTCCTTCAAGTCCCTGCTCCAGCCCACTCCGTGTCCCCAAGGGTCAAGCTGCAGAGTCATGGGCTTGGCAGGTTGGCAGGACCTGGGCAGGGCCAGCTTCCATCCCGAGCTGTGGCTTCCTCCGGACCCGCTGGGAGACCTGCGTTGCTCTGCACACAGACATTGCAGCGTAGCTCCAACCCCCATCCCAAGCTGCCGACCGCTGCCAAAATACAAGTTATATACATGAGAGAAATGTATAGCACTTTGACATGACCAGGTCCTAATACTGCACCAGGGAGATGTCGTCTTACTGGTGCAGCCAGGCAGTTGTCCCCATTCTGGGGACAGAAGGGCTGGGCTGTGGTGGAGATGACACCCAGCATAGAGCCATGGGCAGGATGTTGGAGCAGGGAGCACTCAGGACTCTGAAACGGGCAGGGTCTCCTTCCAGCCCCAGCTGCTCCCCAGGGACAGCCCCATGGCAGAAGATATTAATAGGGGAGAGAGAAAAAAAAATGCATTTCAGCAAGAAACCAGAAAGGGGTGAGAAAGGGGTCAGGAACAAGCAGACCTGACCCCATTAGAGAAGCAGCAGGAGGCAGGGAAAAGCTGTAAAGATAAATTGGAGCTCTGGTGGAGGAAAGAGAAGCAAGGGAGAGCTTTGATTTGTACTTGTGAAGGGAATGAAAGGTGGAGAGGGATGGTGGCAGGGAAACATATTCCAGCAATTCTGAGATGACAGCAGTGCCCAGAAAGGCCTACGAAACTCCTTTTTTCTTCCTTGGACAGAACAGGAGTGAGGAGGCCAGTTAATAAGGGAATCTAAAGCATATAGAGGCCTGGCTGCTGTTCAGCTGCTGTGCATGACTGTGACTTGCATTCTCAGGCCACAGAAACACCTAAAGCTTTGTGTCATTTTGCATTATTAGAGATAATATATCAGCATGAATGGGGCTACAGTGGAATGCTGTAAAAGCCACTGAGCTGCATATATAAAAGGATGCTACAGTAGGTACTACAGCAGGTAGTCCAGGTTAAGCGGTTCTGGTCCTGCGGGCACTCTCTGCAAGTATTTCCAGATACCAGAAGAGACTGAAACAAAGCCTGAGAGCCATTCCCTCATTAGATTTTGAGTGCATCAAATCCCCAACCGCATTGCTGGCATTAGCTGCAAGCACCACCAAAAACCATCTGTTCCAGGCGTTTCACTGCAATGATGGTGGCAGGGCAGGGCAGATGCTGTCAATACAGGGACACCTGCATTTTCATGATATTGTCCCTGGCACAGAACAAACCACTCTCAGCCTTGCCCAGGAAGCTTAAAGGCTGGATGATTTGGTCTCTTCCCAGGGTTTTCCTATAACAGGCAGGAGGACACATATATTTAAAGAGAGACAGGGATCTACTGGAGACAGTTCAATGGAGAGCTATGAGGATGATTAAGGGACTTGAACATCTCTCCTGTGAGGAAAGGCTGAGAGAACTGAGGCTGTTTAGTCTGGAGAAGAGAAGGCTGAGAAGGGATCTTATTCACGTCTATAAATATCTAAGGGGTAGGGGTCAAGAGGAACAGGCCAGGCTCTTTTCTGGGGTGCCCAGTAATAGGACAAGAAATAACAGGTACAAGCTGGAACACAGGAGGTTCCACCTCAACAGGAGGAGAAACTTCTTTCCTGTGAGGGTGATGGAGCCTGGAAAAGACTGCCCAGAGAGGCTGTGGAGTCTCCTTCTCTGGAGACTTTCAAAACCCCCATGGATGTGTTCCTGTGTGTCCTGTCCTGGGTGATCCTGCTTTGGCAGGGGGGTTGGATGAGGTGATCTCCAGAGGTCCCTTCCAACCCCTAACGCTCTTTGATTCTATGACAAATGATGCCTTGGGATTTAATGCCTATCAAGAGCTTGAACGCAAAAACCTCAAGAAATGGACGCACTGCCTACAGCTCATCCTACAGTATCCATTCCTCACCGCACAGACACGTGACAGGGAGCAAGGTACTGCTTCGTCTCTTCTGGGCTGGGAATTGGCAGGAGACATGCTGGAGATTTGCTAGGTGGCCCCAAATAGCTGCCTGGTGTACTCGAGGCTTTGCTTCTCTACATAAAACAGTGTCCTTCATCCACCGCACACCCGCTCCGTGCTCAGGCAGGAGCAAACCAGGCCACTTCCATGGCACGCGCTGCCCGAGACCATGCCAAGGCACTAGGCCAGCACTGAGCTAAGTTCAGCCCCTCGCAGCACATGAGCCCCGCTTCAGGAGAGCATGTGATTAATTTTAAGAATGCGTTTAAAGCGTTTTCTTGAATAAGCCCCTGTGAGCAACAACCTCTCCGTAAGCACTTCCACAGAAGTCACTCCAGTGAGCGGCGCTGGCCGGCTCCGGAGGCACCCCCTCACAGTGGGCAAAGCCAGCCCTGGTTAAACGGACAGCAAAACTCCCACCCGCTTCAGAGGGGCAGAATTTCCTGCCGTGTCTATACACGTCTCTTTTTCTATGTAAATTATGCAAACACGGCATATTGAGTACGCCCAAGGGGGAACACGCATATATTCTGCGTCTCTCTTGAGCATCGAGATCACTGCAAATGCTGCATATAAATAGTCTTCACGTTGATCAAAGTGAACTTAGCTTATTAAAAGAGGATTCTATGCAGAAAGTTGATTTCCTCTGTATGAGTATAAATTCAGACACTAATAATATGGTTTAAGATGGAAAAAAAACCAGCAAAACAACACAGAAAGAACAAAATGCCTTTTTGCCTCCAGTCAAAACCTTAATATCACCGTTAAGGAGCTTTTTATCTCCTTTTTGCATCTGCCTGAAACTGAGCCACCCTACAAGCCCAGCCCAGCCAGGATCAAACAGAACCCATCCTGGCACACTGCCCATGGTCTCATGGCAAGGTTTTGGGGAGCACACCCCACGGCATCACGTAACACAGGAGAGCAGACACTCGCTTTGAACGCCCCTGTAAGGCAAGAATTGATGCAGTTGTCTGCAAGCAGAGGTTTTCCCATAACACAATTGCTGGAAGTTCACGTGCTGCTGGCGGATGTGTGGCTGAGAGCTGCCTGGGTGTGCCTGGGTGCCACCAAATTGTGCCATTGGGTGGGCGTCCAGGGATGAATCGCGGGCTCATCTCTCGCAGTTGCTCCCTCTCAGATAAGATGCTCTGAGTTCGCAACCTTTGTAAATCTCTACGGCAAAGCAGTACGTGGAGCTTCAGCTAATCTGTATAGAAATGATCTAAAGAAATTCAGAGTAATTGTGGGAGACTAAAATTTGCCACCAGATGACTAGTTGTGGCAGCGCTGTGGGAAAACGGATTGTCTGGGTTTCGTCAAGTGCTTGCTCCTCTCACCTCACGTCTCCCACACGTTTTATTTCTCTGTCATGACACAGAGAATGACACCTTTGGAAAACTGGCTTGAGCCACAGCCCTCTCCTTGCCCAGTTGCTGCCAAGCACATCACTTCCATAGGAGAGAGGGAAGCGACGTGCTCAGCCAGGGAGGCCCTGCCTCAACCCCGGCCTTACATCCACACAGGGAAACAAGTCACTATGTGCAATCGATTCAGGCCCTGAGGCAGAAGGTAGAACCTTGGGTGTTTTCCTGGCAGTGCCGCAAGGCCCAAAGATTACAGACCTCACTCATAGGCAAGCGTGCTCTTAAGCCACTCAACTCTACAATGCCCCATGACACTTCCAGGGGAAAGCAAAGACGGGGTGAAGAAGCGATGCACAGGCACCTCCATCAGAGCGGGGGACCGCACACCGGAGCACGCAAGGCCTGAGCTCCGTCCTGCAACGCTCCTGCGGCTGCCCAGGTCCTGTGTTGGCCAGCACCTCGGGGCAGGTTTCTCCTGCCTCGCTGCACAACCTTCCCGTTCATACTCTTCAACGTCCTGAGTGTGGAAAGGATGAGAGAAGGGAGATTGCGCCTGGGCTCTGAGCCAAACTCACCCATATGTCTGTCCACTGCCAGAGGTCCCTGGCTGCTCTCCCTGAGGTCTATTCTACATGTCTTTCCCAGGTACCATCAGCACCTCGGCTCTGAAGTTGCACTTCTAAGACAGTATTTTACTGGTGGTACCCCGAGGTTTAAGCTGCAGGTTATCTCTCGGTTAAGAATGGTTTAAGTTATCGCACTCAGGCTTTGACTATTCCTCTCTTTAACCTAATCTTAAAATTTTTCTTCATCTTCTAGCTTGTCATTTATCCCACCTGCCAGCGTAACGCTTTTGTTAAATTTATCTGTCAGTTATTCTGCCAAAACTCCCTTCATGAGTTATAATCAGTAGCATACATCAGAGATCATCCAAAGCTGAAATCGATACAATCTGCCCTACACCTCTGCAAAGGAAAGTGCAGAGAGAAGCAAGGTTCCCACACACCCTGGCTACCTGCAGCTCCTCCAGGTGCTCCCGACTCTGCTCCACGGGGCTCTGTGTGCTTTCAAGGGATTCCCGCCGAACCCTTTTTTCCTCATCGAGACCTCCCCTACAAGGCCTGTCTGTGAACGTGGCGCAAGGCCAGGACGACGACCAGGATGCTGAGAAACAAAAGAGCCCCAAGTGAAAGCTGGACTTCATCCTTCCCCATCCACAGGGCCCTTAGTGCCTCTGAGTTGCCCACCACAGCCTGCACTTCCTTTCACTGCTACAGCTCCATTTACACCAGCAATTTCAGAGCTGCATCGTACCAGAGGTCACGCTTGCTCAGGCCGGCCTCGCGAGAGCCGGTTGTGTCTCCTTTAATGCACAAATGACGGCTCTACACGAGCTGACCACTTCCACAACATTAAAAGCTTTCTTCACTGAGATGCTTTCATTTCATAGTATTTCATTCCCTGACTACAAATGGCTTCTTACTCCAGGCAGTTCCCTCTCTCCAGGGCATGCCTCGCATGCTCAAAACACCAAGGCACTGGAAAAGCCTTACAGTCTGCTATATGCAGAACTAGTTCTTCCCCCCATCCCTTTATCTCCTCCATGCTCACCACCACAGATATCCATGGTTCCAGCTATGATTGCTCCATGGCAAGCAGACAGCCAAGGTATCCGGCAGGATCACCGAGGGACAGGCAGGGTGTCCCCAGGGTCTTGGGGTGTATTAAACCACTCACATAATCCTGACTTATCATTTGCTGTATCCAGGCCGCAGGAAGGGGATGGGATCTGCCAAGCAAGGTTCCTAGTTCAACTCCAGACTGCCGGAAAGCCCCCAGCTCCTGACACCCCGGGACACACCACACACTGCCTGCCTGCTCCACCCACTTACCAAGCACCAGCCCCTGCTCCCCATGGACCCATCGACCACCCCCTGCCTCCCAGGGGCACCAGTGAGCTCGGCACTGCCCAGGGTGTGGCCCAGTCTCCCCCTCCCCACCACCATTTCCCTCTCCATCCCACGTGACAGCCAGTGCACCAGAGCATGGAGATTTCTTCCTCGCAAAGGATGATGAACTGATGGATGGAGAACCACCACCTTTTTCTTGGAGTAACTTGGGGCAGCATGCATGTCATCCTTAATCACTAAGGGTAGCCAAAGCGCCATCTGAGACAAGCTTATGCCATCTTCTCCACTCCCTAAACACTGCAGTGTCTTACGGTTCTTCCCAGTGATGCAGAAGTGCTGGGATTTATCCCTTGCTGCTGAACTGTCAAAACCAGGAAACTCTGCCAAGACCTAGGAATCAGAGACATCTGCCCTCGTCCTCCTCCGGCTCCTGGCTGCAAACACACTAAGCAGCACAGCAATTCTGGAGAATTTGCCCGTCAGAAAGAGAGAAAAGTTGGCAGGGACAGTGTGGGCAATGAAACCCTAGAGAGGATCAGAAAGAGAGTGGCTGCTAATGGATGACAGCTCCTTTGGGCTGGTGTCAAGGTTTTATTTTGCAGTTCCACCCATCCCTTCCCTTCCTGACAGAATGCACCTCACCCAGGCGCCGAGGAACCGTTTGCTTGGAGGATACCAAAGCTCTTCAGGTCCTATGCAATCAGTTTCATTTTTAATAAGATTCCATCAGCTTGTACAAAACGTTTGTCCCTGTGTATTGTTGATGAAGGAAGGAAAGCAAATCAAATGGTAGCCCGTAAGGGTCCTTGAACAGTTGCACAAAGGAAGCAATAGCCATGGCATTAGGAAATCATACTAGATTATCACCATGGGTTTTTTTTCAGTTTAGAAATCAGTAAATTTTCAAGAAAATTCTGTTTGTTAAAAAACTGTAGAAAACTCTCCCTTTATTTAACAGCACACACTGTTTAATCTGACAGTAGAGAACTAACAGGAATCATCCAGTGAACTTGTACCGCACTTTCTGCATATCCCGTTGCCTAACCTTCCATCAACATCAAGGTCAAAGTTGATTACATGCTAGAGTAACTCAATGAGCACCAGGGAAACACATCCAACAAAGCCCAGAGAAGCTCTGAACTGACCCCAGCACCCACCCAGGGTACAGCAGCTGATGTTTGCACAGCTGTCAGCACAACAAAGACAACCTGCTGCAGCATCCCACACGCAGGGATGAAACGCATCTGATAAAGCACATGACTTTGGCTCCAGACATTTGAGCGTGATTCCCGGAATACATCAAACCGCCGGTTTATGCCAGTGCCCTTGTCCCTCTCACACCTTGCCAGGCTCTACCCTTCAGTCCTGCCCTATTTATTTGCCACTTTTACGTTGCCCGCACCCTGCTCAGGGTGAGCTCCGTTACCTGTTTGCTCAGTGCCCTGCACAGCCAGCTTCTCATTCATTCCTGCTCCCACCACGCAAGCCCTCACTAACCCCAGGCAGTAGAAGTGCCTCTTCCTTGCGGTCCTCCCATCTCTGAACTGCGCTCAGAAGGGCACGACGACGGCAGGTGGCAAGTGGGGTGGAAGGTGGAACGGCGAGACGCGACACATACGGAGGGGAACCCTAAAAGGCAATTCTGCCCCTGCCCTTCCCCATCCTCTGCCGCGCCCTGCCCAGCCCTTGCCGAGCGCTTCCCAACCCGTGCCCTGCGCATCCTCTGCTCTGACCTGCCTCTGCCTCTGCCCCTTCCCCTTCCCCAGCCCCTGCCCAGCCCCTTCCTTNCCTTCCTTCGCCGGGCACTCATCCCGCTCCGGCACACAAAGCCCGGCCTGGGACGGCCGGCTGCCCCCGGGCTGCTGCGGTGCCACGGCCTGGCAGTGCCGGACCGTGCCCGCTCCGGGGAGGTGCTCCCAGGACCCGCCACAACTGCAAGGGATCCTCCCTTGATGGAGCTCCAGGGAGGTGCTCCCAGGACCCGCCACAGCTACAAGGGATCCTCCCTTGATGGTGCTTCAGCAAGAGCAACCTGGTGCTGGAGCTCAGCCGAAGGCAGCCAGCCCCTAGATGAAGTTGCTGGGCACTTCCACCAACAGTACCCCCGAGGAGGCTCGGTGCCAAATGGGGTACCAGCCTGTTTGGACGGGTGGTCTCCATGCAGCTCTGCCCAAGGTGTGGCCCTGCTGTCTTCCTGATTAGCTGGATCCAGGATGAGATTTTATTGCTGAGCTTCTCCAACCTATAGTTTTTGCTATAGGAAAGCACTTTGATTATAGAGGCCATGATCCCATGTGCCTGCTTGGCTGTGAAAACAAGAATTGAGGATGTGAGAGGAAGGTTCCTTAGGACTGAAGTTAATTCCTAGTCCTTGTTACTTTGCCATTGTGCACTGTTTTTAAGGATGGTAATTTAAAAATCATAATAGAGGTAGAGAGAGCCATTCATCTTTTATTTTTTGTAGATTAAAGCCTTGCTTTTAAATAGTTTCTTTTTTCCTTTTTTTTTTTTCCATGTGTGCTCTGTCTTCACTGCAAGTTGCTGAATTGGCTAGAGTTGCCATGTAGTCATACTACTAAGTAATTTACACATATTGTGCCATATGGCTGATTCCGTGGAATTACAGGCATGCTGTAAGGCACACAACATATAAATTGTTTGAGCTATGAGAGCCGAGTTGTAGGGGGTAGTGAATAACTGCTATTATGATCCAAACCATTCCAAAACGTTACTTGTGACTTCCAAAGCATGCAAGCCTGGTATTGTTCTGCTTTTTAGCAGTTCACCGAAGGGGCAGCAGATACCATTTGACACCAAACGTTGCTCTGATGTTTTACGCCACGGGCGAAACACAGCTAAAAGTTTATTGCTAATTATCCACTATCTACCAGATGAGGGACAGAAAAGAAAGAGGGTTCGTGAGCCGAAGAATTAACATTTTCACAAACACAAAGCTTTTCCAAGTCTTTCTGACTCAAGAAGCGGAACCCCGTTGTGACGCAGAGTTCCAGCTGCAGCGCGCCGAGGTTCACTTCCTCGTCCCCACGCCCGTGCACATTCTTACAGAGATTTTACCGACCACTTCAAATCATCGCACCGTACGGCTCCCGGGACTGCACCGCACTGAACTGGGCCGTGGCTACACTGGTGAGTAAAATCACCACTGAGAGGACACCTAACACAAGGGTGTTTGTCACAGAACGGGGGCAGCCCCATTCATCCTGGCTGCTGGGGAGAGCCCCTGTAGTTCTCCAGAGCAGGCCGAGCACTGCAGGTGAGCACAAGCCAGCACAACACCAACAGTCAGAGGCCAACTCTAAGGGCAGTGTCCTCCTCTACTCCACTCTGGTGACACCCCACCTGGAGCCCTGCCTCCAGTTCTGGAGCACCTATGACAAGAAAGATCTAGACACGCTGGAACATGGCCAGGGAAGGGCCACAAGGGTGATCCGAGGGCTGGAGCACCTCTCCTAGGAAGACAGGCTGAGAGAATTGGGGTTGTTCAGTCTGGAGAAGAGAAGGCTCCAAGGAGACCTTCTGGGGGCCTTCCAGGATCTGAAAGGGGGCCTACAAGAAAGCTGGGGAGGGACTTTTTAGGATGTGGGGTAGTGACAGGACAAGGGGGAATGGATCCAAACTAGAGGAGGGGAGATTTAGATTGGATGTTAGGAAGAAGTTCTTCCCCAGGAGGGTGGGGAGACCCTGGAACAGGTTGCCCAGAGAGGTGGTGGAAGCCCCATCCCTGGAAGTTTTTAAGGCCAAGCTGGATGGGGCTCTGAGCAACCTGCTCTAGTGGGAGGTGTCCCTGTCCATGGCAGGGGGGTTGGAACTCGATGATCTTCAAGGTCCCTTCCAACCCTGATGATTCTATGATTTCTGCCTTCTGTTTGCTACATCAGGAACTGCTCCAAGAACCAGAGCATTTGCCAAGGGGCTGAGAGGAAAAGTGCTGTGATGGGTCACTTGACAAGAAACAAAATAATCCCAAGAGCACCCGCACCTTGTTTACTCAGTCAGAAGCAAAAAAGTTCCTACTAAAGTTATGAGCTTGGTTTGCTGCCAGCAAGGGGCTGCAGCCGATCAGCTGCTCATCAGCATCCCACTCAACTAAGCTAGGCGGCCGTGGAAGACCAGTGAATAGTGAGGCTGTTTTTAGGACCTAAAATGAAAACAAAAGGAAAATAGAAGCAATGGGAAGGACACATCACATGAAAACAAGATGCAGAATCAGGAAGACCAAACATCAGAATAAGAGTCTCAAGCACAAAGAGTACTAAGGCAATGCAACAGCAGCCACAGCAGCACAGTGACAAGACAAGCCCAAGGTTGCAAGGATCGTGGTTCTCACCTCCTTTCTCCTGGGGAAGAAAGGCCAGCAATGGTTTATTCAGCATAAGAAAGGTACCCAAGAACATCTAGGGGCATTCTGGACATGATGAGGAAATGCACTGCTTCAGAGAACTACATTTTCTTGAACTCAGCCTGAAGGGAACTCAGAGACTCAGCTGTGCTTTTTCACATCTTTGTTGAGACTAGGGCCTTGAGGTCTCCCACATCGTTTCGATCCCAGGCCTTTCCAAAACATAAGCATCACCAAAAAATCACTTGCATGGGCTTCCCAGGTACACAACTGCAGCTTCTCTTTTGCCGTTAGCAGATTCAATCAAGAGCCCTGAGCACAAAATTCTCCAGCTGATGGACTGATTACCCTTTTCCCAGACACGTGCACTTAGTAGAAGCCCAGGACCAGCAATGAGCACCAGATCCTCTGAAGAAAGGAGGAGTCTTTGCTGCAGGCTGAGATTGTCTGTAGGACAGGCAGCTCTTCCCACTTCTTTTGTCTGTCACCTTCTACTCACCAAGTTCAGACTGGGAACTCCTCTTTCTAAGGAAAGAATAAAATTCAACAGAAATGTGCTCTGCTACTGGCCAGGCTTTATGACCCACACAACCCAAAAGGAAACTTCAATAAAGTATAAATATCAACTACCTAAAAAATAAAAGTAAGAAAAAGTAGATCTGGAGATCTCCTGAAAGAACATGGAGATCATTGCCAAAAGGGAATGTTGGACCAATCCAAAACTCTCAGCCTGAGGCAGCTTTTAACTTTGACTATCAACTTTAAAAAACCTGAACCCTCAGCAAGCAAGTAGTTAATGCTGTGACACCAGAAAAGCGGTGGAAATTTCAGCGTTTTGTGTCATGTGTGTTCATGGCGAAAACCCACAATATCAAGCAAGGAGCTACAAGGGCAGCTGTGTGATCTCCTGCTTCTCGTGCAGGAACACACAGACCAGGAGCTGAGGTTGTGCCCATGGCAGGCTGTTTTCTTCTTCTTTTCTTTTTTTTTGCCCATCAGTTTTCAGGCTTCACAGATGACAACATGCTTCCCTCAGTTCTCCAGGATTTGGTAGGCAGATGTTAATCTCCACATGTCCAGCAGCACAAGTCCCACTGAATTGGATAACGGAACTACAGCATTCTCACACTTGAGAAAACACAGATTCACGGATTAAATTCTTAATCAAGGAAATCAAAGGTTAGTTTAGAGGAGAGAGTTAAATTCATGTTACAGAGGGCTTGTTAAATGCTATCTGGATTCTGAAAAATCACTGGAGCCAAAGGTCTTCTGTCATAAAAACCAAACAGGCTTCAAAACAGAATGATGGAATAGAACAATGTCAGCCTGGTGCTTGGGTCTGTTTTGTTCAGTGCTTTGAATTAGAGCAGCAGCCTGTGTGGCTGCTCTCTTCAGACTGTATCCTATACCACAGAAATGTACTTATGCTGACAGGCAACAGCCAAGTGCACCAAAATTTTAAAAAAGATTTTTAAAATTGTGGTGTTTTGTTTTTTTTTTTTAAAGCTTTTCTGGTGGAAGAATAGCATTTGAGTATCAGGAAAGGCCCAAATGAGCACAGGCACCCAAGCAGCAGACAGAAGCCAAGGCTGGACAGAACTGAGGAAAGATTTCATTTTGACAACAATTTCATCCCCACAATCAATTTTCTTTACTTTTTTTTTCAGCTTAAGTGGAGTACCCATTTTGAAGTATCAGCTGTCAAGGCCGCTGGCTGTTCCACAATCAATCATCCAGGCTGTCGTCTTTGCTCCTCAGGCGACCACAAACTTCCAGTCCAAGGCCCACTTAATTTTGTCTATCACAACAAGATGTGGTAGACAGCTGTTTCTGTGAGCTGCCGTATCTTTGGAATTAAGAAAAAAGCTCAACTGATCTTAATGTTTTTTAAAATGTCGAGCAACATTTTATTGAAGAAAGAAAAACCAGGGAACACTTCCAAAGTACAACAGGTCTTCTTTAAGGTCTGCTTCTGCTCTGAATTAGCCTATTTCTCCTTTGAAAGAATATTTTTTTTCCAGTCTTGACTGCTTTAAACACTAATACTCATTAATTTATGCTGAGAAAAAAAAGGAAAAGCCAATTTAAATTTAAGAAAATGAACACATTCGCTCACCCATTACTACTTATTTCTGCTATGGAAGAAATGAAAAGTACAGAGCCAAATAATAACTCGCCTATACTGACAGGGTTTGTGGCAAGTGAGAAGAACCTTAGCTACAGCTGTGACCGATTACAGAACTACAGAAATACTAAGCATTTTTGGAGGGGTCTATGTTCTTCTCAGACAACCCCAGCAGCTATAGCACACGCAACGTGTTTGGCACTGTGCTCCCTCCCTGCCAGGACTAGAAAAATCACCACCATGGGTACAAGCACAAATCCTATCCCGCTTACCAATCCAATTTGAGGCAAAACAACTCCACTGCTGTCTCAAAAGCCACCTTTCACAAATTTTCCCAAAGCCAATCCAAGTGCAATCTGAGTAGCACCGTCACTAATGCAGTTCAGAACACCTGTAACATCTTGCAAGAAGTGAGACTCCAGTAAGAACTTACTGAACTTGTTAACAAGATTTAAAAGAGTTTTTTCTGAGCAAGTACATACTGTAATACTTAGAGGCCTCCACTTGTTGAATCCTTTAACTGACAACAGTGTAGAGGAAGCTCCAGAGTTTGAGAAAATATTGTGCAAGGTATTTCAGAGATTTTCACGTACCTAAGTCTTGAGGCTAAAAACACTGAAAAGTCAGAGATAAAAATGAAGTGACTGTTCAAAGACACTGATCCTAGCTGTGTCTCAGGCCAAATGACAGTTACTTCCAGAAAAACAGAGCCTGTTGAAGAAAAATGAACAATTTAGACCCAAATTCACCTAAGCAAAGCCCAGCAGGACTAAAAAGATAAAAACGGCATTGGGACATTTAGATACACAAGCAGAGAAAGTAAGCAAAAAAAGAACGAAAAATGGTAAGAAAACACTTACTGTGAGTCTGGTCAAACTGGCACAGGTTATTTACCCAGGGAAACTGTGGAGATCCCTGAAGATACTAAAAGCTCAACTGGACATGGTTCTGTGCACCGCACTCTGATGCTAGTGGAGCAGGGGGCATTGGACTGGAGCTCCAGAGGTGTCCCTGAACACTATCGCGTGATTCTCTCACAATCTGTTCAGATAATCACCATAATATAACGACAGTCTTTATTCAAACAGATACTTAAAGGATGTGCTTCATTTTCTGCATGAACCCTACAAAAGTCAAAAGGAGTTAGTTGTCGGAAGCACAAACATATTTGCACAGCTCTAAGCACCTGCTCATCACTTACTGAAGAAAAATTTACCCACAGGCTTAAACATCTACTCAGGTCCTTTTCTGAATGGCCCTTTGTCCGTTCTGTTGTCCGTGGCACTCTGCTTCACTGGTTTTTCGTGCTCCATTTACTTAACATTACATTCTGATCAGATTTCCACACACAAGCCTGAAGCACTGTCACCAACACACACACAGAGGAAAAAAAATGACCAGTTTCTAATCACATGAACTAAAAAGCCCCCCCAGCATCTTGGCAGCAGGCCCACACCGTTAGCCGAACACTAGGAAAGCAGAAGTAGCGGCTGTAACCATTGGCATAAAGAACCTGGAATCAGGACTCCAAGTACCACGTCCTCAGAAGCGATCCAGTTCCCTCCAGCCTTCCAGTTTGCTCCCCCACTCAGGAAATGAGGCAGTGTGCTTAAATGCAGTTCTCAGACAAAGCAGTGATCATGTACATCATTGGAGAGAAAACAGACTTTGACAAAAGAGAAGTAAATCTGCGCTGTTTGATACTCCAGTCAAAAGCAGCGTGCAAGTTTGCTTCAGAAGATAAGCAGCTTAGCAGTCACCTGAAAGTTCCCTCTGAATTGTTTGGAGAGAGGCCAATTTCTAACATTTTCCTCCACACGCGTGCAGCAAATTGCTGATGGCAAGCAAAAAAAAAAACAAAACCAAAACAAACCACCAAAACCACACAGCAGCTTTCCTTGTGCCTGATAAATCGATTCTGCCACATCTATGGCTAATATTCTAATAGTGTTAGTGTGGCAACAGCTGACTTCAACATCGCTTTCAGTTAAAAAACCACCTCACCTACCAAAAGAAAGAAATCCCCCCTCTTTCTGACTTGAAAATACGACTTGTGCAGCATTTAAATAAAATTTTAGCATCATTCATCTACTCGAACTGTTGCTTTTGTCCCCTGCAAATGCACTTGGCTTGGTGCCCAGCACTGAGAGAGACAAAGACAGTAGAGAAAGAGCTTTGTTTCCATTCAGAGCTGCTTGCTGCCAGAACCAGCTGCCAGGAACTAGTTACAGTAGAAATCAGTGTTGAGGGGGAAGAGTTCAAGCTATCTACAACACTCCAATCTGCTCATTTTATTCTTAGGAAGTGACTGAGATTAATTCAGACATCTCCTGCACCAAAGTCCTGCACAATGGCAATTCCTCCCTTCTGCCCTCTGGGAAGTCTCAATCATATTCTGTAAGTAGGATTTTGATTACATGGATCTCAACAATTTCTGTTAAAAGAACATAAGGTTAAGTAGGCCCTTTGAAGAGGCAGGCCAGAGATGAACCCTCCAGCAGCAGGGGAAGCGTTCTACTTGAGCAAGACTTCCATCCATGCCTTGCTTGTGCTCAAGGGAACATCACATCCCAGGGCCAGAGCCCTACTGATGGACATACTGAGAAGGCACCTGACTGAACAAAACAGGCTCAGCAGAGTAACTGACATTTACCTGCAAGGAGAACTTGGAGGCTCTAGACAAAAGCAGAACACAGCTGTGTAAAGTACCAGAAAACCTTTAAGATCCAGTAGTGGATGAGGTTAGAGAGGACAGAGCCACTCAGATGGGAATACCACTTTACCTCTTCCAAAAGTTGCAGCAGTTAAGAGGCACTGATTTCTGAACCATTAAAAATGTGCAGCACAGTTCAACTGGGGAAAAAAAGACATCAAAAATACTAGATCATTGCAAAGAAGCACCACAACTGCGAGCGCTAGAAACTAAACACCAAAATAAGTGGAAGTCAAACACTTTCCTCAAGATCAACTTTGTTTA
The DNA here is from genome assembly GCA_013396935.1 of Baryphthengus martii. NCBI lineage: Eukaryota > Metazoa > Chordata > Aves > Coraciiformes > Momotidae > Baryphthengus > Baryphthengus martii. The sequence continues at coordinate 66,522 of VWZK01021851.1, read as the reverse complement.
CTGCCTGCAAAAAATGCTGGATGAACAACAACTTTGTTTTGCGATCACCTGAGTATTTAACAGATCCAACACAAGACTTTAATAGAGCTTCTGGCAGCTACGGGGTGAAACTGCAGCTCAATTTAGGTCTCCAAAGCAGTCATGCTTAAATCTTAAAAAAACCCAGAATATTCAGATCATTAAGAGGTTACAAAGGAATCCATTTGCAAAGATTTTTTAAAGCATCTTGCCACAACGCAGGTCATTAATGTTGCAGGATCCCTCCTGAAGCTCACTGAATCCCAAATCTGCATCAAACACTGTGTGTCGACAGCTGCCAGGTCTTCAGCGCTCTGAAAAGCTGGGATTGGACACATCCTCTTAGTTACATTTCTTACCAGCTAGTAAGTGCTGCCTCCTTCTGTCACTCACTACTCATTTTTGCAATTGCTATTTTCACCATAATAGAGGGAAAGCAGGAACACGACAGCGGCACACCTGAAAAAAAAAATACACATACCCCCCAAAAACCAATGCAAAGTTCACGTGCCTTTTCCTCCGGTCTGGGCTTCTAGTTCCAGAGACAGGAAGGCCGTACGTGCCAAGACACTAGAGAGAAGGTAGCCATAAGCCAGGTGATGGTGGTCACACTGCACAAAGCAGTTTCTTAGCTCGCATGCCACTAAATATCCATAGCAAAAAAAAAAAATCTTGAGTTTAGCTTGTCTCATCTATGCAGGTGTTTGCAAATCTGAGTCAAACTTACTGCTGGTGTGCCAACTGAAAATAATGTTACATAGCATGCACCATTTTTAAATTTATTTTGTCTGATGATATACCCCTCAAAACTGCCTGGTTTTGTTAAAACCAGTTTTACACAAAGTCATGCTCAAATTCACTTGAGTGAAAAAGAAGAGTGAGACTCATTTCCCACCCTTCCACGCCTTCATCCTTCCACTGCGGGGAAGGAGAGGGTTCTTTACAAACATATAAAGACTCCTCCTCACACTACACTATCATACAACTACTCCTGATTCTGCTTAACATCCCGTTGCGGTGCTCCATTCCCCGTTACCGCAGAAAGTGGGCTATCAAAAAAGCGACAAGATGAGGAGAAGTAGAACTCACGAGTTGACAAGTGCACGTAAGATCTGAGAAACAGGTCAAAACTGCTTAGATAAGAGGCAAGTTTATGAACCAAAATGGAAAAGAAGCAATTTCCAAGTGTGTGACCAAGTTTAATGATACATCTGTTCTCTGAAACAATCGACCATCAATAACAGTTCATGGGTTACGATGCCCAGAATGTTACTTCATAGGTGTTTTATCTGAATATTTACAAAGACTTTCGAAATTCAGTGGCACTAAACCAAGAAGAACTTAAAACTTTAAGCTACAATGCTTAAAAAATGTAAACAGTTTATTTTACATAGTTGTAAAATAGAAGAATTTTCTAATGCAGCTTAAGTTTATCTGGGAGGTGAATATATCCTGGTGCCCGTGAACAAGGAATGAGAGAATTCTTTACACAAGTACTGTGCTCCAGTGTGCAAAAATTCATAGATAAGAAAGGAATCTAAGAGTCCACAATGATTAAAAGACAACAACAACAAAAAAAAATTTCACGTCCTGAAGTTGAGAAATTTATAAAAACATTTACACATGGTTGCTGACCCATCAAAAACTTGCATAACTTAAAATTCTGAACGACAGCTACTACAAATACAAGTTCTTTTTTCGAATGGAAATTTGTGCAAAGATCAGACCAGACCATTCAGCATTTTTCCAGCCATACCTCAAACCTTCCATCCCCATCCCTGACATCTAGTGGCCAGCAGCACCACTAGATTTTTCGATCTCTGTTCAAATTAGTGCACGTAACCAAAAGGCACACACATGTGTGAACTACTTTTCCGTGCAGAAACCTGTGCAGGGTCACAATTACATTGCAAAACGACTGTTCGTAGAGAGTTTAGGGTCTAATGTTTGGCAGGATTATTCTGACACATTCCTTCCTATTCTACAAGCCCAGGTGTTAATAGGTAGACGCTGCTTTCCACGGATCCAATATTTGAGTAGCCTTAAAATAAAGATTTAAAAATAAATCAGCCTGTAACATTATATTAGATACTTTGCTTTTTCCCCCTCATTATTTATGGAATTTTAATCCCAGAGTACCATGGCCTTATGCTGTCAGTTGCAAAAGAACTAAGATAGACATTTCTTTTTGTTAATGAAGACTTTGATTGCTCCGGTAAAGTCGGCCGATAAAAGCACTTCTGTGTGATCCGTCTTCAAAGCTCCTTAAAAAGAAGAGAGAATAAACTGTTAGGTCATTAAAAATCAATCAATCAATCAATAAAAATCAATCAAGCTCTCATTAAAAGAGAAGCTATCACTGTGACACTCTTCTTCCTCCATCACTTTCCTGATATCTGGCCAATGCTTCAAAAAACATCTGCATTTCTAGGAAAGGGTCTTTTTCATTGTATGTTGGTACAGATCTACCTCATAACAGCTCGAGCGTAAAAAGAATAATCCTGAAGTGCACAGGACAACAGCTGTGCCTCTCACTTCACATTCTCTCATCTTTTAAGAATACAACAGCTGCCAAAATGTTCAACTGCTAAGTTATCCATGCAATGGAATCACAGAATGTTAGGAGTTGGAAGGGACCTTGAAAGATCATCCAGTCCAACCCCCCTGCCAGAGCAGGAACCTAGAGTAGGTCACACAGGAAGGCGTCCAGGTGGCTTTTGAATGTCTCCAGAGAAGGAGACTCCACAACATCCCTGAGCGNACTGATGAAAATATTAAACAGCACTGGACCTGGCACCGACCCCTGGGGGACACCACCAGTCACAGGCCTCCAGCTGGAGTCTGCTCCACCGACCACAACTCTCTGGGCTCTGTCCTTCAGCCAGTTCCAAATCCATCTCACCACACAATCATCCCGTCCACACTTCTTAAGTTTGTCTGCGAGGATGCCATGGGAGACAGCATGGAAAGCTTTGCTGAAGTCGAGAAAGCAATGGCTTTCTTCTCAAGAAAACCCCCTCCCAAATCAAAAGTACTCTTCCTAATCTTTTCCTCCTCATACCGTAGCATTAACCAGAGCTCATCTAAAACACCTACCAGAGGGTATGGTATCTGATGTTTCAGGCTCTTCTCCCTTGCTTTCAGCTTCTTGTTTTTCAGAAGCTTCCAGTGAGATCATCAAACCAGGGTTGGGAGCAAAAATCGCCGATGTGACCACTGCATTGTGAGCTTCAGAAAGACAATCCAATTTTCATTACCTTGTTTCAAGGACCTCTTAATTTTACAAGAATAACAGACACCAATTTAGTAAATAGCTAAGAATCTCAGTGCTAGTGGCACCAGGTAAGCTCATTCAAGGAGCAACTGTCATTGTTTTACAAGTTTAGGGATCTTAGAAGTTCCGAAAACTGGCAAGAGCTCCAAAACCACATTTCATATAAACATGGCTCCACATTTCCCAAAAACTGAGAGATAAAAGAGAGTTTTGGGTTATTTTGATTTTTCTTTTTTTTTTTTTAAATCCTGCCATGAAAGAAAACAAAGTTTGCATTTGGTTTTAAAGTCACTTTTCCATGAAAGACCTAAGGATTGATAATTATTTTGATTTCTACAGTTATACAACCCAGTTCTGCCAGTAAAACATTGCATTTATTCAGAATCTCTTACTGAAGCTGGACAAACTCTTAGCTACTTTGTCTTTTGCCATCCCAATCACGCATCGGCAGAGTTTCCTGTGGACAAGCTTCTCTGACAGTCCACTTACTAAAAATCCACAAATTACAATGCATCTTGATAACAATTTGTTCAAACTAAATGAATAGGACTACTAAGCAAATAACAAAAAAAATACCAATAGAAGTATTTTACTTTTGAAATCATATGGGCTTTGATAAAACAAACATCGAAAATTGATTTTTACCTTTAATGCCTTCCCAGAAGTCATTACGGTCTCTTCTTACAGATGTAAACTTGCTCAAGTCATGGTATGTACTCCAAATATAAACATATTTATCTTCTGAGCCACTCACAATGTAGGTAAAGTCATGACTAAAGAGTCCAAGAAGGAAAAACATTCTTTTTCTTAGCTGTTCAAGCAATCCTTTTAGTAACTGCAGCTCAAAAACGTACAGAGACCTTCAACAAATGTGCACGGAACCTTCACGATGCTCTCAGACAGAAGCTGCAGCTTCTGACATAGAGAAGGGACAGTCTAACTGCTCTATTTGACACCAAGAAAATGGCATCAGCTTTAAGTGCAATTTGCATCTGCTTGAGTCTGGAATCGGTGTGAACAGCTGAGACTGTAACAGGAACTGTTTACAGTACAGCCATGGGCAAAAAAAAAAATAAAAAATCCACAGTTGGAAAATGAAAGGCATTCTACAAGACTGTAAGCAGATGACTGTATAATGGACAGTAACAGAGACAAAACAGTACCTGCAAATCCAATTCAAGTATTTACTTTTAATTCACCTACTGCATGAGTAAGCCACGTATCTAAACTCTACGGCTAACGATGCTACAGCCCTGTAAGTACAGATGACTCATTGGGAAATTAATCTTGAGCAGAGCTGGATAAGATGACCTCCAGAGGTCTCTTCCAACTTCTGCCATTCAGTAAAATATTGGGTCAGCCTTAAAGATGTTTTCAAAGGCCAACAGCTGACAACGGAGTTGTTATTCCTTAAGCACTGCCGCCCCCCTTGCTCAAACACCCAGGTTAAAAGGACAGCCAAGGGTCTTTGCCCTTTAGCCTCTGCAAGACTCTTAAGAGGGAACAGCTGTGCTACTCATTCCCCTCCCTCTACTCTCCCTCTCTTATTAGCTTAAAAACCCCCAGTATTTCCACAACCACCACAGTAACAAACTCGGAAAAGCATCTTAGACCAAAACAGAGAAAGAAGGAAAAAGAATTCCAATTCAGATTTGCAGGCTGTTTCCTGACAGTGATGATACACAGGCAGCCTTGGGTGACCAACACATCTGCAACAGTATCTGGCAAAATTAAGGAAATAAAACCTATTTATCATGGAGGAGGGGAAACATGCAGCGTTTCAGCCTCATCAGTTCTAGCACAGTTCCTGCATTTCCAGCAGTAGTAGTGAACGCGCACCGGACTGTCAATACAAAAGGATTCACTCATGTCCAGAAGCTCCCTCCTCACAGGCAACTTTACCAGCCTCAACCAGAGCCTTTCGCTACCTTTGTATTCTGAGCCAAGTGGCATTTGAGAGGCTCAGCTTCAGACCAAGGTAAACAGATTATTTCAACAAAACTCCCTGTACTTCAGCCACAGCATTTCCCAAATCCAACAACTCCATTGTTCCAATACTGTCTTACCTAAAGCTGGCTTTGATTTGGCTGCTGCTGTTGACATAACCTTTGTACTTCATAGATAAAGACAGATCTCTTAAGTCATACAATCTGATTCTGGAATCATTCGACGTCACGAGTATCTGGAACAGAAATAAATACAATTTAGGAGTGGAAACCATTAGCACACCCAAGAAGGAACAACAGAGATCATTCAATTTAGTCAGAATTCCGGTTGACTTTTTAAAAGTGACACAGAAAAAGCACGGGCCTGAAGAGGCAGAGTAAGATTTAGGACAATGACATTTTTCTCTCTCATCTTCTGTCAATGGACAGAACCCAACTTTACTGCCAAGATCATCCTGATTGGTCTGAATCAGAACAGCTGCTTGTTACTGAAGTAAAATGTGGGCCCAAAGAACAGTCATCAATTTGCTAAAGGTATTTTGGAATACATTCCACAATAATACAGCGGAACAGCTATTCTAGGGAGCTAAGTTTCTAGAGAGTCATGATCTATCCATCACAAAGCACAGATCAGAGGCTGTTATCTGCTAGAAAAGCAAACTGGGCTTTTCTTGGTTGGTGTGAGCTTGCTTCCTTTCACATTTTTCAGATCAGAAGCTTAAATGCACTTAGAAGGAACAGAGAAGTCTATGAAAGGGTTGTCAAAATATATAAGGATATTCAGATTAGCTCTTTTATGATATCTCCCAAGTCAAGCAGACTGTAGGTGAGCAGTACATCTCAAGATGACACTAGGAAAAGGGTATAGCAGAGTAGCAGTCAAACACTGACCTCTACTTACCCAGTCATTTACGCAATAAAGTTGTGACAGCTCCTGGAACACCATCATCATCAGATTATGGAACTTCCTACTCGTTTTCAAAAGACTTCATGACGAGCTGTGGTTTTTTACATCATCTAACATGCTAATGCACAGCATCTGATGCCAATCCAAAGGCATTATTGATTTCTGAATCTTCTACGTGTCTTTGTAATTAAGGAATTTCTCTGTAGTTGACAGAGTCCAATATAGATGGTAACAGCTGGTGATCTGCTACTCTAATAATGCCAACTGTTGACTCCACATCATCCCTTAAACTTTAAACACGAGTGAGAAATTCTCCAGCTTTACATTATGACTTGAATATTCAACAGCATATTCTTTGCTGATGAGAATTCGACCCTCTCACAACGTAAGACTTCGGTTTAGACTTGAAGCAAGGACTTATTCTGAAGAATGGAGTACACTTGTTTGGATAACAGCTTCTGAGCTTTAAGCATTTTTTTCAGTGAAGTACATTTCCAAATGAAAACTAAATTTGAGACAGGTTAGTTATGTCAAAGAAGTCTTCAGTGAAAGTCATCTGTAAGTATTTCCTTACCTTCACATTAATCAGAACATGTCATTTAAAAAAAAAAAAATCTATTTAACCACTCTGTATTTTATTAGTCTAAATCAGCAAAGAGTAGTGTTCATTACAGTAGCGTTAAAAGACTTCTGATTTACTTTAGTGACAAGACTTCGCACAAACTTACTAAGCATTAGAGATAAAGATCAGACTCCAGTTCCAAGGCAAAGTTGCACTGAATGACAGTACCTTATTTTCTCCAGGCAAGGGTTCAATGCCAGTAATTTTTCTTCCAACTCTATTTCGACCTCTGGTAGAACGCACGTGTATTTGCGTATGGTACTTCAAGTGCTGAAAAGATAGGAAAAACAAATCCTGATTTGAAGTAATTGTGTAAAAAGTTAAGTTTGCTTCAAGTTCTAATAGGTTTGTTTCTTGATATTTAAATGAGCATGACTTTCAAATCTGTTTCTTATTTAACAGGAAAAAAACAAAGCAAGTTTTTACCTCTGTGTCATAGAAGATGCATCTTCCATCGTACGTGCCTATGACCGCATACTTGCCGTTCTGACAGAAGTTGGCAGCTGTGATCAGTTTTGTCTGTCCATCTACTTCATTCCACAATGCCACCTTTTTGTCAGGAATATTCCAGAGTCGGAGTTTCCCATCCAATGAACCACTTAAGAAATACCTGTCATCCTAAGAGGACACACTATATTAACCTCCACGTGTGCTACGAGTATACCCCCATTTCCTTAAAACCTTCCCACCCCATTCCAAAGAGCTTTTCTCCAGAACCTCCCAAATAAGAGCTCTCAGATGAGTTGATTACAATGTTTAACAAGGCTGAAAAGAAAATGTTAAAACAACTGGTAAACAGAGTTCAATTTCTTACAGATTTTTGGCAAGATGACACACAGGCAGTGTCCATACCTCAAGTTAAAAGCTGTTCACTGTTTTACCACAGTTACTCTTCATCCTCTCAAACTAAGTTAGAAAAATACTAACCTTGTTGAGAGTTGAAAGGTCCTTTCAGAGTTCCCAATACATCCACCAGTTGTGCACATTCAGGGAACAGAGAAAAATAGTTTTCCTCTACTTCAGTTTTAGTAATATTAGGAAGCTTTATTACAGCTTTGGGTTTTTTTTAAAAATAATACTAAAATAAGATAGATTGGAAAGGATCTCTGGAGGTCTCCTGAACACCTCCCCTGCTCATAGATAGCAAGGACAGTCCCAAAAGTTTAATCTGTAGAGGGTTATAGCCTGTCAAGTTTTAAATGTCCCCAAGGATTCTGTGGTCTCTGGAAAACTGGTTCAATTTCGTGATGATTTTTTTCTACTAATATTTAACCACAACACCCCTCACTGGAAATTCTGACTTTTCACAAAGTTGCTCAAAACTCTACCAGCTGTGATGTCATAGCCAATAGCCAACTCACTTCCCACATCATGCCTACAAGTGGTTAAACCACACGGACTCTCCTCGTGAAGTTCAGTGAAGATGAACACTTAAAGTTCCAGGATATTATTTAATAGAGACATTTTTGAAGTGCACAAACTCTATTATTTAATTATTGGGTTTTGAATAGAAAATAAAGGGGGAGTACTCTTACAATTTCCAATTCTGCCTCTCTAGAAGAAAGAGAGCAACGCCACGTACCCTTGGATGGAACGCTATCGCAGTGACAAAGTCTATATGCTGGAAACAGCAAAGACATTCTCTTCTTGATATGTGCCACAGTCTGACAGTTTTGTCCATAGAAGAAGAAAGCAAGAAGTAATTCTGTGAAAGCAGGTAATTCCATGGTTATTAACAGACATAAAAATAACAGAAAATACAGAATCATCTGATTGGTAAAGCCTTACCAATTTCTCAGTTGCCATAAATGTCAACCATTTTATCCTTTCCGATAAAATTTTTCATCTAAATTACCATTACTGACTGGTGCTTTTCTTAAGGCCAGTAAACTGATGTTCAGTCACAGAAAATTTTCTGGAAGAGTATCAATGGAAATAAACACTTGGAAAGCAGTTAAAGTATTCAGAGAAAGAAACAGCCTAACAGGCTTCAGAGAAGGGGTGAGCGTTTCTCCTGCCTAAGATCCTTCAGCCAGACTGTGTCCTTAAAATTACAACAGTGTCCTTAAAATTACAACAGTGTCCTTAAAATTACAACTGCAAGCAAAGCAGTTACACCATCAATCAGCAATCACACAGCTCAATGGAAATTCCTCCCACTATAAACAATTGAACTTCACTACTGAATACACAATTGTAATTATTACAAGCTCGAGGTTGGTTTGGTGTTGGTTTGTTGTTGTTTTTTAAGATGACTTTTAATTAGACAAGCCCAAGAAGTTCATTCATGTTACCACAACTATTTCACCTGGAATAAGCATGATCTCTACAAGCATTTTCTCTAAATTTGTTTCATGTTGTTTCAATGGCAACTGACAAAACGAGACTATGAAAACACAGGACAACTGTGTAGTTTGTACTCAAGTGCCTCACTTTAGACCAGGAAAGATCAAGAAGATCTGCTGTGTGCCCTTTGTATTTGCAAAACGGTCGTTGACGAAATGGGGCGTTTTTATCATCTGGGTCTTCATCGACTCCACTGCAAATCTATCAGGGAAATGTACAGAAACAGGACAAAATGTTAGCTGGAAAAATTAACAAAAAAAGCAAAAAAAAAAATGTAATCTGTCAGGTTTTATTATGCTTCCAAGTTTCCTACTGTTCAGTTTAGCCTTTCTCAGAAAAGACATCATTAAGTCAGATGTTAACAACAAGCAATGCTCAAAGGGAAAACACAAAGACAGGAGAATCAACAATGCAGGTTTTTTCCCCCTTTTAGCACTTCACTCAGAACTTCACTCTGGCACAGCAAAGCTATGCAGATTTTTACGGCTCGTTAAGTTTAGAGACATACCCTCTTGCTTGCTCCCCACAGACACAGGATAACAGTATTTGAGTGAAGATGACTAGTGACAAGACTGTCTACGCCTCAAAGACACAAGCTAAGAACTCTTTAAGGTGTTTGGAGGAAGCAACAACGAAGCTGTGGCACTAGAGAACACCTGGGGTACGTACCCCTGCATCAGTATCAGACTTTGAAGAGTTCAGACTCTCTTGAGACGGGGAGGGAGAGACACGTCCTAGAACAGAGACAGAAGCACCGCTGTCAACTCTTAAGCTCCCAAATAACTAAAATTTCTAGTGTTTCAGAGCTCTAGTGATGCACAGAAAGATACCTTCTGTATTGTACTTCATTCTCATGTTATTGAAATAGTCAAAAGCATTCTTTAAAACCCAGATTCTTACTACGTTGTCCTGTCCTGCAGATGCAAGTAATCGACCGCAGTGAGAAAATTTCATTGTCCAAACAGCTCCCTGTTAAATTAAAAAGATCATTGTTCAAGTTGTGCAAAGTACCCTTTTCCATACCAAAAAAAAGCATTCCTCTATGGAATAACAGCCACTGACAAGATTTAGGATATATATAAGACATTACAACTAAAATCAATTGTAGATCAAAACACTAAGAAGTTATTGGAGAAGAGAAGGCTGAGAGGGGATCTTGTTAACGTCTAGAAATATCTAAGGAGCGGGTGTCAAGTGGAAGGGGCCAGGCTCTTTGCTGTGGTGCCCGGTAATAGGACAAGAAATAACGGGTACAAGCTGGAACATGGGAGGTTCCACCTCAACAGGAGGAGAGACTTCTTTCCTGGGAGGGTGACAGAGCCTGGAACAGGCTGCCCAGAGAGGTGGTGGAGTCTCCTTCTCTACAGACTTTCCAAACCCACCTGGATCAGCTCCTGTGTGGCCTCCCCTGGGTGATCCTGCTCTGGCAGGGAGGTTGGATTCAATTTCGAGAGGTCTCTTCCAACCTCTACCATTCTATTGATTCTATTGCTAAAACTGGTGGATTGTGCAACATGTTGGCAAGAACGGTTTGAAAGAGTGAGCCCACAGGGCAGATCACTGCAGGAGAGGAGTTAAGGGAGCTCAGCACTACCACAGCACTCTACATAAAGCTGGCATGGTTAGTAATAGTCGGCCAGCCAGGACTCCGAGTGATTTATAACCAGTTATTTGAATTGTAGAGCTAGCAAGTATTTGGAGCTGCACTTGAAGTTACCACAAGCTGTGTTAAAACTTTTTAAGTAGAAATTGTGCTTGGTTACATCAATTCTGGCAACCAAAATGAGCGCTACATATCTTTCATTCAGAATTGGCGTGTTGACTTTGCAAAGCCCGTGAAGATAATTTTTTCTCTATTGTGAAGTTGAAAGAGTAAGTAGTCAACAAAACACAGTACCACACAGGCAGAACGCTACTACCTCCTGTTATTTAATTAACAGCTATTAGGCATTTTAGGATGCTTTTGAGGAATTTCCTAGGTTTTAAGAAGTCAAATACTGGCATGGCAGAAACCAACACAGATGGACTGCCAGTAGGAGTGGAAGCTTGAGCTGCGGATAACAAGCTCAAAATCTCTGGTCAGCAGTGATTGCTGTATACAGCTCACTGTCCTTAGCCTAACATTCATGTCTAGAGGACTGGGACTGTTTCAGCTCTTGTCAGACAGGGCTGTCAGCAGAACCACCTGGGAAGTCAGGAATACTAAAGTGTCATTCAGATTCTGCAGGGAAGCGTGCACACATCCAACACTGACCAACAGGTAGTTTTTCTGTTTCATTCTTCACAGGCAACTCTGCAAATATTGTATCGTGGTCTCTCCCCTCCTTACCATTCTGATCCACATACCCCATTGATCTCTCCTCACTTTTGCCTCCAGAACCTACCTAGTGGTTTTGTTCAAATCTCTAACAGGCAGACTTGGTGCTGAGCAGGTCAACCTTGCTGCTCTGTGCTCAGTTCTAGTAGTGGAACATAGAAATTTAGGCTGAAATAGGCTAACTGCAGGAAACAAGAAACCAAGTACCACTTGATACCAAAACTCTTCAAGGAAAAGCTCTGGGGAATCCCTGAAGCCAGAGTATCTACACATACTATAGATGGGGAATCTACAGATTTTTTTTATTTATTTTTTATTTATTTTTATTTATTTAGTTATTTATTTTATTTATTATTATTTATTTATTTTCCCCCCGAAGATCTGGTCAAACCAGTCAAATTTTCCTTTCTTGCCAGAATATTATTTTCCAGAATGAAACTGTTCTTCGAAGGGTAAACCAAGAATAAGTCATTTCTAGAGATCACTAAGTAGATGAAACCTACAAGTTGAATATCAGGTTAAACAGATTCAGCAAAAAAAACAGATCAGATTTGAGACCTACCATATGCTCTCCACTGAGATCCTGAACAACTTTGATTTGTTCAAAATCGTATGGTCCCTTGAAGCCATGTGCTGCTTTGAACTTAACTGGTCTCGTATACGGCATCCCTTCATCATCACTGGAAGAGGGATCATCTTGATCTGTGTGGAAGACTAAAAGAAACACTAAAATTCAGCAGTATCTATCACAGCACACATTTCATCTATTAGTAAACGTCTACCAATACCTTTTGGTAGCAGATTAGTCTTGAATTAAGAAGTCTTTACAGGCCATTTTAAGGCAAAATTAGAACTGTTGTATCAAGGTCTAAAAAGACATCTATGGTAATTTTCAGTGGCAGTGAATCCACATGCTGAAGAATGAAAATAAGAACCACCCTACATTTTTCTTCTGCCTCTTTCTTTGCATCAGGACTTGCATTTATCAGATCTTGCACTAAATGACTTCTGTCATTTTAATGGGTGCTGAAAACTACTGTACTGGTTTCTTCTGACCGAATACACTGAAATGGCCTGCTAATTTGTCCACGGAGCAGAAGAATTGCAAAAGAGCTGGGGCAAACGGCCAGCAGCAACACAAGACGCAGTAGTTCTACGGCACTTATCTCTGGTTGTGGTTAGACTAGCTTACTGCAGTGCTAAACATCTGCCTGAAAGACACACTGATGAAACAAGGAGGGGAGAATTTGGTTGTAGTTGGGAAATCTGACAGGAGCTTAAACTACAGGAGAATTCTAATGGTGTCAGAAAACAATCTTATTTTATTAAAATCATAAAGACAATCCCCACTTCTACCTTTGCTGGAATAACTTTAAAAAGAAAAAAAAATTACATTTTGATATCCAGACAGCTTTCTAACAGCACAACAGAAAAATAAAATATTCAACTGGTTTAGTTGAGAAGGTGTCTCAACTCCTACTTTACAAGAATTCATCCTTGTAACCCACTAGTCTCAAATTGCCTATAAAGCTACAAGCCACATCACCCACTGTCCCGTGGTAGAACACAGCAGCATACGTCTGCCGTGGTTTGACCTTGGCTGGGAGCCAGGTGCCCACCGAGCCGCTCTATCACTCCCCCTCCCATCTCCTCTGGGCTGGATCAGGGTGAGAAAATAAAATGAAACTCGTAGGTTAAGACAAAAGCAGTTTAATGAAAAACAAAGCAAGAAAGCAAAGAGTTATTCTGCACTTCCCATCAGCAGGTGCTGTGGGGAAGCAGGGCTCCAATATGCGTAGCGGTTGCTCACAAAGACAAGCTGATGCCTCCTCCCCTCCTCCTTTTTCTAGCTTTTATTGTTGAGCTGACATCATATGGTACGGAATATCCCTTTGGGTCAGCTGTCCTGCTTGTGTCCGAGTCTCCCAAGATCTTTTCCACCCCATCCCACTAGGCAGAGGGGAATGTTGAAAAACCAGCCTTGGGGCTCTGCACGACACAGGGGTGTTACCAACACCTTTCCAGCTCGAAATACAAAGCACAGCACTACGAGGGCGGCTCTGGGGAAAATTAACTCCATCTCAGTCAGGCCCAATACAATGTCCCCCAGCTGGTTTTGACTCCTAGAAGCCCAAGGATAAACAGACTAGCCTAGTATAGAAACAACAACAAACTTCAAAAAACTCAACAAATTATAAAAAAAATTTAAACATAAGAATTTAAAAAAAAAAAAAATAAAAAAAAAATCAATGTCACTTACCTTCATCTCGAACACTCTTAACTTTATTTACAGCACGTTCACCATATTCCTCAGCAAGGTGCTTTGCTCGCTTTACAGATTTGCCAAGGAACTTTTTCAGCTGGGTCCTTAAAAACAAGGGCACTTTTTCAACACGTAACACTGGCCAATTCTTATTCTTTGCTATTACAAATCAGTAGTTTTGACTTGAAATGTAATATTATTTCTTTCCATGACTGCCTCACAAAAAAACCCAACCGTTTCACTTGCCAGCAGTCATGTAACCTTCAGCAAAACTGCAGAGCATCGGCCTTACGTAAATACAACTGATGCCAGAACTTAGAGGTAACTTGTTGAGAAGTCAGAAGGGGAGCATCAATTTAGAAAAAAAAACCAAAACAAAAACACCACCTATATTTATTTTGTAGGGACATGAAACAGCATCTTACGTTTTTTGTTTTAGCCTCCCTCCATCAGAATCAGTTTGTTGTGTCTGCATTTTGTCTTCATCATCAGACTGCGCTGCATCGTTACTAGGAAATATGGAAGGAATGGTTTAATACAAAATCATAATGAATCTAACTCGAATGCAACAGTAGCAGAGTAGGATCTGCATTTTCAGATCCATCTTTATTCCCTCACGGAATATATTGGAAAAACATAGACATGATGTGAAGTAATAAACCAGATCAATTCAGTTCTTAGGCATCTTGATCCTAAAACCGTAGACAATCTCCAGCTGCCAAAAACACATTACTCCCTTCCACAAGCATCAAATTTCAGCTTACTGTGATGCTTTGAGAGCTGAAAGGAGACCAAATTCCATTACTAGGAAGTGGTAACACGCCTCCTTATTCTCATACCTTGCTTTCCATAGATCAATACACTAATAGTGGTTAATTCTGAAACAGAGGTTTGCATACATAAGAGTACAGTTCTACAGAATTGAGCTTTTCAGTGATAATGCAGCGATGCAAAACACCTAAAAATTGACTGATGTAGAAATTCACATAAATCTAGGCCTTTGGAGAAAACACCTAGACTGATACAATTTCCTGATTGTTAAGAAACTCTCTTTTTCTACCAGAGTTTACTAACAGACTCAGTTTGAAACTTCAGAAGATTTAGCTCTGCTGATAAAGTAGTCAGCTGTACTGATGACAACAGATCTTCAAAGGCCCACTCTACTAAATTAAACACTGAAAAAACTACAGGTGGTAGCAGGAACAACACACAGCACTCGAGCATAAACTGTGTTTAATTCAGTATAGAAAGGGCAACATTTAGTACATGGGGTGCTAACGGCAATTCAGCTGATTTTCAGACATACAGGCCTGTCAAGTTCCAGCAATATCAACTTTTATTTAACTGAAAAGAATTCAATAAACAACCCGGTTTGTAGAGAACTGGGAATTCAGTCCAACACAGATGGATTGGAATTCTTGCCTAGGAGAAGCCTCCATATATGGAAAAACAAGAGCAGCAACAGTATCAGAAAGAGCTGAAAGTTATCATGATTCATACCTGACATATTCTTTAGTCCTCCTCATGATATGCAAAGTTAGGGGATTAATGCCTGTTGGCAACTTTTCCTCTGCCAAACTCAGGGGTATTTCTTCACCTGTATCAAGGTTTTTGATCATTACACTTGCTAGAATTTCCTATAGAAAAAGGAAGATGTTGAATCAAGGTGACTTGATTAGACCTCAAAACATAGAACAAAATAGAAATCATCTGATCTTAAAGTATCTTAACGACAATTCTGTATCTCACTAAATATTTATTTGACAAAGACTAAGTTTAAATTAATATTGCCTTTAGCGTGTTAATGCAAACATTATCAACCACTACACACAACTACATGTCATCACAAGCTTCAATTTCATAAATCAGAAATGCAGACAGAGAGACATCAGCCACTGCCCGACACCTTCCATACTGACACCAAACTTAGGGAATGAGAAGACATTGAAGTCTTTCCATTTCAGATATTCTAACAGCTGTAGTTTAGAGAGTCAAAGACAACCTTTACGTACAGAGAAAAAGCATTTAGACCTAACTAGTACAACACAAAGGAAAAGGGGTTTTTTTGAGCATCTCACAAACACAGACATTTACTTAGAAACAGTTAAAAAAAAGCTACACACAGATAAACAAACAAAAACTGGGAGCAGCTCAATAACATCATCAGGATTAATGGAAGTTATTAACCAAAAAACCTATTTGTTAATATTAGGAAACTTAATTCTCCTATTGCTGACTTCTTCCTCTTCGAGATGCGTGGCAAAATGCCAAGTTTGTTTTTACACTGCAATTCTGTAGTGTGTTTGCATAGCTAAAAATATAAACTCACAGCATTTCACACCTATTACAGCTCACACTTTGAAATGCTAACACCACTCAGGGACCACAAAGCTGAGGTGGACAAAGCCAGCAGGTCATCGCTCCTCTTTGCATCCCTGGTCACAGCAGGTGGTGGTTCTGAGCACAAGGAGTGAAGTGTAGTTGACTACTCCAATTCATTCAACAGACTGGAAAAGCAAGCACAAGAACTACCACGTACAGACCACATTGATTAATACCTCATCCGTGAGCTCTCTTCCAGAATTAGACCTGGGTCTTTGCGGTCCAAGTACTTCATTTGCTGCTTGGCCATCAGCTGCTTTCCCATTTTCCTGAAATTTTGCAGACAGAGTGTATTAGCTCTCCTGCAACGCTCACAGAAAATGTTGGAGTTCTTGAACTTTTAACCTTACGTTTCCCAATACCTGTGCAGTGACTATTTTATCTCCACTGGTTGCACTTGCCAAATCCAAAGAAGGCTGAGAGTCTTTGGGCATGCCCTCTGTCACTGTACTTGGAGTTAAAAGACCACCAGCTGCGAAGTTCTCTCGAGGAACTGGAAAAAGAGTCGTAACACTTGAAAGAAGAGCGTAACACAAAGAGTGTAACACTTGCCACAGACAGGCTACAGATTGTTAGAAACCTCACGTCATAGTTACTCTCCTGAACACCCTTTCTGACAAGTTTGATTGTTTTTCAAAAATCAACTGCCTTACGAATTATATATTTCATATATAGTTGGAGGTACAAACATGATTTCTCATCTAGTCCTCTAAGTTGCTTTTTAGTCATTTCCTTTAGTAACCCAGGACCACTCATCTTCACGAGACCTCGGTCTACAACCTGACTTGAATTTCTATGCCAGTACAGATGGCACACATTCTATTTGAACTGTCACTTTTTTTTTTTAGTTTCTGTATTGAAGAGGCAATTTCTCCGTGCTGCAGAAGTAGCTGTTTTGGTAGGAAGTGTTAGTTTACGAGAAAGTCTATGCACTGGGAACATTTGTATTGCAAAAGGGTATTTCTCTACTGTAAGAAGTTAAGATAGTTGAAGATTTTATTTTTTTTCCCCTCATTTACACATCAACTAAAGACAAACAAAGACAGGCTGAGAAATCTGGGCTTGTTCAGCCTTGAGAAGGCTCAGGGGAGACCTTATCACAAAGTACCAGCACTTGAAAGGTGGCTACTAAGAGAAAAGAGACTCCCTTTTTACAAGGAGTCACATGGAGAAAACAAGAGAGATCCAGAAGAAAATTCTGCACAATGAGAATAATTAAACATTGGAATAGCCTCCCAAAGAAAGCGGTGGACTTCTCTACACTGGGCAGTTTTAAGACTCAACTTGACAGGGTACTGGGCAATCTCACTTAAACCAAATTTTTTTATTTTTTTTCCTTAACTTTCCTTAAAAGGTTGGACCAGATGATCCCTGAGGTCCCTTCCATCCTGGCATTCTATGATCACAAGATTGAATGCTTCTTCACCCAAAATATAAAAATACCAACTGTGTTGATAACTGAAACCATCTAACATAGGATACTTGCCTTCTAAACCAGGTTTTGGTACTTCAATATCCAGTTCGCTCTTCTTCTTCCGGGGTGGTGGAGCTGGTCGTGCAGGTGGAGGTGGTCTGGGAGGAGGAACATTCGTGGGAGGTGGTGGCCGTGCTGGGACAGGTTTCTTTGTGCTAGCAACGATATCAGGTTCTACAGTCAGCTGCCTCGGTGGTTTTGCTGGAGGCATTTCTTCTGCGTCTTTGGTAGATAAATCTGAAGCCACTTCTTCTAAAGTATTTGCCTCTTTCTTGTCTGCGATGTCCTCATTCTTCGATGTTTCTTCTTGTGCTTCAGTTTCATCCATTTTATGGTCAGTTGTATTTGTTACTTTTGTTAGTTTTTGAGTTTCCTGTTGCTCAGAAGTAAACAAAAGCTTCCCTGACTCCAATTCAGTGTCCTTACACACACTCTGACACGTCGATTCTCTAGGCTCTTCCTGTATCGATATTTCAGCAGCTAATATTTCTGGAACACTACTAACGATACCTGCTCCAGAAATCCAAGCATTTGCATCTGAAGTTGGAACAGTCAGTTCTTCTCCTCTAGAAGCTAAAGAATCACCATCTAGCTGTTGTGCCTTCTGGCTTTCTTCTATAATACTGTCAATAATCTAAAGAAACAAACCCAAATCATTCTACTTTAAATAGCATGCATTTCTAGGGTACACTTATCAGTCACTGTGCAACACCCACGAGAGCTCTTCCACTGAAGAGTTGCTTTAGACACAAAATATGTTTTGTTCAAAAAATTCTGGAGACCAGTGCAGGTGCAGAAATAGGTGTAGCCAAAAAAAAAAATAAACCAAAGCGACTAATTTCCTTTCCTCTTTAACATACTTTGAGAGAAAGTTAGGAAACGAAAGCTATTCACTCTTCAGACATCTCATGCACTGCTAAAGGTGATCCTGTAAATTACAGTAATTATTCAACACTGGTGAATCCTAAATTTATTTTTTTGAACACTTAGTTTGATTTTTACTCTGTAGAGGAACATTCTCACTAACACTGGTGACCAATTCAAAGCTATGTTTGTTTCAGGATGAACATTGATTATTAAACTATTTCATCTTTCTACCATGATGCTGAAAGTGCAAAGCAATATTCAACTAACCTCTTTTGAATCGTCTTGTTTCATTTCTTGTACAAAGGTTTCCTGTCCAGCTTTCTGCAGTTTGCTGTCCACATCCTATGGAAAAAAAAAAAGATGTAAGGGCATAGTAGCAATTTCTACAGTAAGATGATCTAACAAAAACAGAGGTACAACAAATTAAATAGCACAAAGGACAAGCATTTTGGTGCTTTGTCACTAATTAATGCTATCAGACAGATGCTTACATATTAATAGTACCCGTGAAGAATATTTCACATCACCCATCACAGAAAGCTAGCACACTATTAGACAAAAAAGGTGGTTCTTTTTAAAAGGTTTCAACAGCAATTAAAATAAAATTGAAGGGAGCATGAAGTTTAAAGAAAGATACATGTTTAATAATCTGCAGCAAGAAAAATGGGTATTATTTTTTTCTTTATCAGCTTGTGGGAAAAGATGCAAGAACTGTCTTACCACCACATATAACAGAAATGTTTTTAGAAATTTCCAGATTAAGTCAGGCAGACCTTTCAAACGGTCACAAATACGCCTCTCAGGTCCTGACATGGAATCTTACATTCTACAATTATTTCTAGTGTATATTGTCTAATTTTGCCACCAGTCATCTTCATGCACATCCTTTCAGAATAGAAATAAATTGCAGAACAAATGAAATGACTGGATTTAAGCAAACCCCAACATTTTCTGAACATTTGGATGAAAGACTGCATGAATATTCAAAGCTGAGGACACTATCTATATTTTTATATATGTATAATTAAAACTAGCAGGATATTAAACTACTGATGTGAAGTCAGCTTGAAGTTTAAGTAGAGCTGAGATGTGCAAAGAGCATCACTACCAAATAAAGAATAAAAGAAATTCACTAAAGGTGGCCTCACGTGCCAAAATAATGCAACAGATCTTTGTAATACTTCTAAGTCGTCTTTATTTTTTTAACATAACTCAATAAATAGTACTTAAAATAGGCAACCCTAGCAATACCAGAATTAGATTACACTTTGGGCATGTTAAGTATGGATATTCCATACAAAGTCTTCAAAGACTGAAAATATAGTTGAGAGTAAACATGTTCAGCAATTCCTGAAAAATCTTAGGTTCAGAAAAGTAATTAGTTGATACCATAGAGAGATACTGATTTACCCAGATACCTGCTTTAACCTCAGTTCATAGGATCTAGTAAAAATTTCAACAAACACTTTGTGTTCTACATGAATTATTAGAATCATAGAACAGTTTGGGTTGGAAGGGACCTCTAAAGGTCATCTAGTCCAACCCCCTTGCAGTGAGCAGAGACATCTTCAACTAGAGCAGGTTAAAGCCCTGTCCAACCTGACCTTGAAAGTTTCCAGGGCTGAGGCATCTGCCATCTGTCTGGGTAATCCATGCCAGTGTTTCATCATCCTCAATGCAAAAAATTTCTTCCTTCTGTCTAGCCCAAATCTACCCTCTTTGAGTTCAACACCATTACCCCTTGTCCTATAGCAAGAAGCTTTACTAAAAGTTTGTCCTCTTTCTTCTAAATCGTCTAAGTACTGAAAGGTTGAAAGATCACACTGCCTATAAGCACATGGATCAGCAATATGTAAAGAGTAATCTGACAGAAGAAACCTGTGGAGATTCTGTAGTCCTCAAAGCAGAGCCAAACAGAGCAGGCTGCTCAGGGATGTGTCCAGTCAGGTTCTGACTAGAGCCAAGGACAGAAGACTGCACATCACCTCTGTGCAACTTGTTCCATTCTTTGACCATCCTTGCACAGTCTATTTGGTGACCAAAGCAGCAGATAAAAGCTTGAGTTTTTTCTCTTTTGTGAGCCAAATGCAAAATCATCTCACAGAACTGAGCTTAAAATACTAAGAAAAACCAAACAGATCTCAGTGGATTCTCCAAGTTGCGATCCAGAACTGCTGTTCTACTCCTCCTTCCTGTCTACAGATACAAAGTTCTCTTCTGTTGAAGTCAGCGGTCCTCAGCTGTCTCCCCAAAATGTTAAAGCCCCAAAAGGCTTGCTGTTAACATTATAATTTATTATTTTTGTTAGACTACTAATTTACTTCTGCTTATACAGCTCTTGATAGGCACAAGATCATAGAATCCTACAATTGTCAGGGTTGGAAGGGACCTTAAAGATCATCGAGTTCCAACCCCCCTGCCACGGGCAGGGACACCTCCCACTAGAGCAGGTTGCCCAGCGCCCCATCCAGCCTGGCCTTAAAAACTTCCAGGGCTGGGGCTTCCACCACCAAGATACCTAGTCTTCATATTAAACAAGTATTTTAAAAGACCTCTCCATATTTTTTTGGACCTTGACAAGATTTAGAGTGACCGTCTAGTACAGACACCTAAGAAATTTCTCCTCAGACTTTTTTTTTTTAGACACTCTGCTAGTCGAGTAAAATCTTTGTAGCATAATAACAAACTATGTTTGAAAAAACCCACAACTTGCAGACATCCATCTTTGAGTTCTGACCTCAAGAAATGGCATATTATGCACACACAGCTACAATTACAGAAAAAAAAACCCCTTCCTCCCTCTCCCCTCCACCTCCTTCCACAAAGTTATTCTAATCTGAATGCAAATTCTACTTTATGATAAAAATCTATCTTCAGAGGCATGGCAACTTAAATACTTAAATGTAATCAGCAGCCACAGAAGCCCATTATATTAATTTCTAATTTTGTTGACATTAAACTCACACACCTGTTAAACTTTGGACTTAGGAAATATTTCTTACTCATTCCAAGACAAACTCTACCATTAGTCACTGAACTGATACGGTACCAAGCAGAGAAGCAACTACTTTTTCCACCTTCAGAAATTCAGCTTTGAACAAGTGACTTCGAAAAATACTTCAAAACATTCATCTACAAGCAACACACAGAACTTCACAACTAATAATTCAGCCAAGACATTTCAAAGTTGGTTTTGAAATTCATTGATTGCACAGAGTTTAGTCAGAATAACAGAGCAACATTCCTTAGAAGGCTTCCAAGTCTTACTTAATCATTAAAGGGACATTAAACAGCACACAAAGTAGGGGTTAAGTCTCTGTTCCGTAAGAGACACGGTAAGATTTGATGTCTGCCAGATCCAGGAGCACTGGCACTGCGCACAGATGCAGCATACCAATTACCTGTGTGGGAAGTGGCAAGGCTGTCTCATTAAGCTAAATATAGTGGTTTATCTTCATATAATCTAGAGGGGAGGCTTTTGAAGTACAAATATTAAGCTTTTTCTGATTTTGAAGACAGAAGAGAGCAAAGTCAACTATTGCACATGAATTCAGAAGGAAAAAAAAACCAAAACAAGTGCTGTAGAGACTTGCTTCCTATTCACAAATCACTTGAAAGAAGGTAGTCTAGTAATTAAGTACAGCTCAATTAAACTGCACATATACTTTTCAGAATAAAATTAGCTTCGGGACACGTTAAGATACTCTAAATATAAGTAAATTTGGATCTTCAAGAGGCATTAAGCACAACAATTGCTCCCTACAACAAAGCAAGCCTGTAATTTCCTGGCTGTGTAAATGTCAGGGCTACCACAGCACCTCTACTTCAGGGAGAAACGCTCAACACTTCCTCAACAAGCATTTGAGTGAGTTTAAGAAGAAACCCACCTTTAACACATGGGGTCCAGTTTTTGTCGGTGACCTGTTAGGAAGAGAAGAGAGATTTGGGTAAGGCTCAAAGGAAAAAAAAGACAAACAAACCCAAAAAATACAAACAAACAAAAAAATCAATCTCTTGAGAGGAAGCTTCCTGTTAAACAGTACAATCCTCCTTGGTGGTGAAGGTATACTTGATATTTTAGACAAGTAACAAAGTGAATGTTTCTCATACTGCTCTTTATGTAAAAGGCTTTAAAGAGTTAAGTCCAAAATCATCTACAAACTTCTGCAATCCCTGAAAGTTTCTCCGCAGAATCTTCCAGAAATCGCATTTCTATCACTCTTTTCTAATAAACACATCTAAAAATATTTCGCATTACAGGGAATTTAACATTTGCAGGTCCAGGCAGCACAGGGTGGACGTCAAAGAAACCCAAACCCTCAGAAAATAGAAGTACAAATGCTCTTGTAGGTTGCAAATCAAGTAGGTGAACCCTAATCTGTAGAATCAATACTCCCAAAGCCATTTAGCCCTTCGGCTTCCCTAGTATTCTAAGCTCTTGTTTCTAATCATGACCCCAGCCATGAAGATATTTCTGTTCTAACACGAGGGAACTAGTTTTGCACTACTTTCTAAAAATCCATACTCTGCAACAGAGAATTTGCATTAGCGCTCGCTCACGCATAACCTCTCATTTCACTAATTACAGGAAAGAACAAGGTATCTTAGGGGAATAGGAGTAACTAATTACTTTTCTTCAGGTCAGCAATCAGGCCAATCAGTGAACAGTCAACTGGTACCATATCCCAAACATTTTCCACAATATTTTCAGAATATATATATATAGAGAGAGAGAGAGAGACATGCTTTTTTACTGTGGCAACAGGATCTTAATCCTATATAAAGAAGTTGAAAGGTTGGGCCAGATGACCTTTCGAGGTCCCTTCCAACCTGGGCTGTTGTAGGATTTCTATCAGTGTTTTCAGTCACAAGCAGAGACCAAATTACAGATTACTTCCTTAAAACCTTATTACCAATGAACTACAACCTGGATTGTACAAGCTTCCCAGCTGGCTACCAAGGTCAGTGAATATCAGCTTATAACAAGCAGTGCGGCCAAATTTAGAGATCTCACTCTAATTTGTCCCTCCTGCCTCCTAAATGATGGTTTCAAGGGACAACACCTTCTGAAAAAGAAAAGTACTTTCATTTAATTTTTAGGAATTTCAATTCATCTCTTTATTCTCTGAAAGTATTTCATCACAAAAAGAAGAGATCACATTTGTACTACAAAGTAAACAAGAAAGTACGGTGGTTTGGACTATCGCTTGTAACTAATTTAACAACTTAAATCTAGATGCTTCTGTCCATATATTGACACTTACGATGCACATGAACCAGAACACTGTTTTGAAGTATAATCCTCCTAGAAGGTGCTAACCCCAAGGTGAAAAAAAAAAAAAAAAAAAAAGAGGAAAACCAGTTTTTTGACCTGAGAAGCAAACACATCTTTTGTCTTCCAAAACATATTGCCAGGAAAGGCCACAGCCTGGAATGAATTTCTGGTTCCTGCAACATTTTCAGTTCCACTATCAACTCGTGGATTTCCTTAGAAATAACGGCAGGAATGTGTGTCGGTTCATTAAATCCACAAGATGACTTCAATAATGAAATATATTTATTTACAAGGGCACCATTAATGCCTAGGCTTCAGCAAGGTGTAGGGACCTACCACACCCGTGATACTTTTGAAACCGGGTACTTTTGATTTCTACTGTGACACTTCCCACCGATTAGCATGTCACTTCTGGCACGTCAGGCAAATCCCTCCTCCTCCACTGCTAACCCAAAATATGGGGTTCAAAACACATTGACACTCTTTCAGACTTCGTTAGCTCGTTAGCTTTGGGGAAAATCCGTGCTCGAAGTAAAAGGGATGTTATTTCCCAGTGCTCACGTGAGGAAGGTTACAGAGCTAGGAGGTGTAGAATAGAACGTAGTGCTGAAGAGCCTGATACAGCACACACGTGTCTTATGTTAAGGGGAAGCTTTATCATTCAAATCACATGCTTTTCAAACGCTGCAAAGCTTCCAAATCTTTGTCAAGAACACCGCTTTCAGATCAGTTTATAAATTTAGTGGCTTGCCTGGGATGATTTGAGTTTATAAGCAGCAGCATTCCCTGAGTTGTGATCAGTTGCTGCTCATGTGCTATTACATTTATAAAGACAAAGGCAGCATCAGAGGAAGTTTGGGAAGTCTCTGGTAGTTCCAACATTACTCTGCCTCCCTAACCTCCTGAAATTACCAGGTTTCTCCACTTCCCGGTTTTAAGAGCAAGAGTTTTATGGATAAAGTATCTGAAACACTTGCAGCTTTTAGTTACATACAGTGGCAAAAGCATCTGAAAAGATTTATATGAAGATCAATCCGAAGATCACTGATTGTGCTTTGAAAGGTCTGTAGTTCTACAGGGTTATCAGGTAGAACGTGACGTGCCACAGAAAACATAAGGCAAAAAAACTTCATTTTGTCGTCTAGTACAATCGTTTAGCAAATAGTGGGATTTAAAAATTGGTACCAAGAGATCTTGTAGGCTGCCTTTCACATAAAATATTTCTAACTCAACTTTTCTTACATGATATCACTGTAACACCAGTTTAACAAACAAGGGGCTCACGGTTATCTAGGAAGATTACGCAAAATTCAAAGAAAAATCCCATTTCACCTTCGAAAACATAACCAGTTGCCCAACTAATCTGCAAGTCATGGAACCTCATGAAGAACCTTTTTTTTTTTTTTTAAATTATTTATTCAGTTGTCGAATTTATCCTCATACTGACCAGACTATAGGAAGCTGCTATTTCCACTATCAGGTTGCTCCAGTCTAATATCTATTTGGAATATTTTCAGCATGTTATTGCTAACTTTTGTGACAGAAAACAAAACGTTTAGCTCTTCAAAAAAAAAAACCAAAACAAAACAAATGATGCAAATGACTGGCCTTGGTTAAATCCCAGCCCTGCACTGCTCAAGAATTTAAATTAAGGTACCATTTCTCATTATCTTACAGCACCTCTTTAAACCAGTGCCTTTTGTTTGGTTTCTCATAAAAATCTTTGGTCTAAGAGCACACTAGGAACAAAGCTGCCCCTTATTGTTAGGCATATAATGTTCAAACTATTAGGTTTGGCAGTTCTTGATTTCAGAGTGGGTGGATCACTTTTCTTATGAATAAAATATAAGAGGGTCTGTCACATGCCTGCATCCACACAAGTGTGCCTTACTTCACGTTCTCCTCTCAAAACTGACATCCTCCTCCGTGGGGCAGTTCATGCCTCGAAATTTCAGGGTCTTTTTTTTTTTTTCCTAAGTCTCTCCTGTGGGTATATTCTTTTGAAAGCAGAGTGACAAGTTAAATAAGAGCACCTTCTGTCATTATCTCTCCACTCCTCTGGCTACACAACAAATAGATGCTTTCACTGCCCAGTCTACAAGGGAACTCAGATCTTTTTTTTCTAGGGTCTAGAAAAGCATATAAGACGACATTGTTTAGAACCTAGTTATCCAACCGATGGACACTCTCCACATATCCTGTCAAAAGCAGAATTCCCACCTAAAAGACAAGACCTACAAAAGAAGTGAAGCACACAGGCCTAACCAGAGGGGATACAACCATCTCCAAACATCTGGTTGAAACACACCTCACCTTACAGAAGTCACCAACAGGAGAGCAATTTCAGTCCCCTACCACCAGAAAGAAACATTTTGTAACAAGTTCAGTAATTTCTGCTAATTTTTAAAGAGCACCAGTCGTAGATGCACTTGAGGATGCCAATCTGGTGCTGTTAAGAAGGAGGTTTAGGCATCAGCACCCTCTGACTTCCAGTAAATTGGCAGCTTACATCCAAGTTGAAAACTTCACTCTTGCACATCACGAGACAATTAATAAAATAAGCAGCTAAGAAGTCAACAAGTTTGTATCAGCAGCTGTCACCCATTTCAGCATTTCTATATTGGCAGTCCACACGGAACTGGGGACAGTGGGGAAGAAGCTACAAATCCCACGTTTTTACACATCCACAACGCTTTGTTAAAAACTCGCTATAGCATCTGCTGCCAAAAAAGATTCCCAAGTGTTTTTGCTGATCATCACAACACTAGGAAAACGCCTCAAACTGCACACAGGGCAATGAGCACTTCTTTTCAGTTGTCCTTTCTCCCATGAGAAGGTTTTGGTTTCTTTTTGTGGGTTTCAACTCAATGGTATGACATATGCACGGGTCTCGAAACTGCAATCTACAAGTCTGCTTCCAAGAAGTGTCCAAGGTAAATGTGAAATCAGCTTCTCAGACATCTCAAAGCTTAGAGGAAATACTCTCCATGTTGTTAGCACAGTTTCAATACTAGACTGAATTACAGATTCAGTTTCTGGATTGCAAACGAAGCCCTCTAAGATCACCTCCTTACTTGCCTCAAGCTGACAGAACTCTATTGATTTGATGCATCCTTAGGTTATAGAAGAGCAACAGAAAAGTAAAAAGCATCTTGTATTTTAATTCCTAGCGAGCAACTTGATATTATCAAGTTCTGCTTAGATACAGGTGGCAGAAACGTGCAAAGTCAGGACATATGGCGTTATCTTTATAAAATTAAATCTAGTCCTCCTGCACATCCTACCTTTCCTGGTTCACTTCTACCAAAAAGTCTAGTTCCCCCTTTCCTCTCTATGACTGTGAGCCACACAAATCCCACACCTTCACCCTCCTGTGTCCCCACCCTGCCAAGTTCCAGCTGTTTTAACTCACTGAATATATTTTTACTGCTTCGAGCTTTCAGCCGTTTTCAATTACTTCCAGTTAAAGCAACTCATAGAAGAGCTTGATGATCACTAGAGCAAGGAGCAAAACCCCATTTCAACAACAGCAACGTTAATTTGGCTTACCACATTTTGCAGGACTGTACGCCAAGATGTGCTTTTCACCAGGCTACCTCAAAAGCTAAGTTCAGAAAAGCTTTGATACAGTATCCGTGGGTGAGAACAGATCTAGTCTTTCCTTTGTTCTAGGCAACCAGCGATCGCTGACACTCACATGAAAACAAGCCCTTAGTCAATTATTAAAGCTTCAGATGGATGGATCCCACAATCCATATCTTATTGCTCTTTGAACAAGCTACATGAAACCTCATCCTGCAAGGTCAAACACCGGTCCAGACTACACGAAAAACAGAAGTGATACAAGCTGTAGCCTGTTTAAGGTGCGACAGGAGAGAGATATTTACAACTTCAAAGAGAGAGCACATTTGGTGAACATCATCAATACAGTTAGGGAGAGCAACACCAGGAATCTACATTATAAAGCGCTGTTAAAGCTTCGCTACACAGAACCATACACCGGCTAAATACAAGAAGCACCAAGGCAGCACCATTAACGCCAAACGAGAGAGCACACTAGTTGGTTTACAAGCAGCAACAGGCTAACTGTTGCTGAAGCAGCTCACTCTCTTTATTCAGGAAATGTTACTTTCATCCCATTTCAGCGATTAGTTCTATCGATCCCGATTTCATCTCCACGCCTTTTCTAAAAACTACATATCGCCTGCCCAGGGAAGGCCGATATGATCTCATCAAGATAATGGCTACTGCCATCCCCACAAGCCTTAGAAAAGACAACCAAAACTGCTCGATAGCTTCACATCCTTTCGACTTCCAGGAGCGGCACTCGCTTAACCAACCCACCGCCGAGCGCATCCCCGCCCGCCCGCGGCCAGGAGGGCCGAGCACCCCGCTCCCCGGGCTCCGAGCCCCCTGCTTTCAGGCGGGGGGGACCCACGGCTGGGGGGCAGACCCCCATTCCCACCCCGCTAGAGTTCCCCGATAGCCGAAAG
>VWZK01021851.1:0-38123 GCA_013396935.1 Baryphthengus martii | reverse complement strand
CACCTGGAGCACTGGATCCAGTTCTGGGCACCCCAGTTCCAGAAGGACAGGGAACTACTGGAGAGAGTCCAGCGCAGAGCCCCTGAGCTTGTGAAGGGAGTGGAGCAGCTCCCTGCTGAGGAGAGGCTGAGGGAGTTGGGGCTCTTGAGCTTGGAGAAGAGGAGCCTGAGGGGTGACCTCAGGAATGTTTATAAATATGGAAAGGGCAAGTGTCAGGAGGATGGAGCCGGGCTCTTCTCAGTGACGTCCAGTGTTAGAACAAGGGGCAACGGGTGCAGGCTCGAGCAGAGGAGGTTCTGTGTAAACACAAGGAAATGCTTTTCTCAGTGAGGGTGACAGAGCCTGGCATGGGCTGCCCAGAGAGGTTGTGGAGTCTCCTTCTCTGGAGACATTCAAGACGCGTCTGGACGTGTTCCTGTGTGACCTACTCTAGGTTCCTACTCTGGCAGGGGGGTTGGACTCGATGATCTTTTGAGGTCCCTTCCAACCCCTAACATTCTGTGGGTGACAGAGCCCCAGGGCGGCAGAGCCTGGAGCAGCAGCAGCCCCAGGCCGAGCCCCGGGCAGCACCCCTGGACAGCAGTGTGCTGAGCAGCACCCGGGGCAGTTCCCCCGGTAGCAGCACCCCAGGCAGCACCCCTCACGTACGGGAGCCACACGGCCCTCGGTGGGGTGACAGTCCTGCCCATCCAGTGCCTGCGGCAGACAGGCCAAGGGTGGCTTGGCAGCGCTTGTCTCATTTTTCCGCTTCTCTCACGATGGCTCTTTCAAGGAGGTTGCCCAGCCCAGCCAAAAAAACGTGCTGACGGGGACATTTCAGGTGCTGTGCAAGCTGGCATCGATAAATCAGATGTAACTCTTTATCCTTGCTGTTAAACATGGACAAAACACTTGGATAATAAAGGCAAGCAAATAATGCAAAAGAAGAAAGGTGAGAGTCCGATTTTTCCCTATCAGTCTGTCCATAGGGAAACCAGAATGAAGGTAACAGTGGGAATCAGACGACAGAGAATTAAGATATTCTATTAGATGAATAGCTAAGAATTTTTTTTGTAATTTTTTTTTCTCATTAACTTCTATAATGAATGTTTGAAACAGGTAGCAGGGGTTAAATTACAGTGTTTCTTATTTGCCTTTCCTTGTATTTTCCTTCCATCTGCTCAGTTTTCTTCTCCATGAATGATCAGCCAGCAATAACTCATGGAGGAAAAAGGCTTCCCTTTGAAACCTGAAATACTTTTCCTTTTAATCTCTCCACAGTGATAATTGCTTGTTTCTGAGCCAAGGCAGTTTCTTCTCTCATTGTGAGCACTAATATGTGAGATGACGATAGATTGATTAGAATTTTAGTCTTCCTTCGACATCCTCTGTGTTGACCTCCTGTCCCTCTCGCTCTCTGGCACCCTTAGTTGGCTTATGACTCTTTTTCTGAGTCTTCTGAGCCTTCTCTGACTTTTAAGAACGGAGTTTCCTGAAGCAGTGACACAAACGGGAGGAAGTATGAGCACAGTGTACACCTTCACCTCTTAATATGGAAGAATTTGAGCAAATAAATAGCGCAGAAAATTACTGATGCATGATTCATTGCTCACTGTTCTGCTCTAACTGACGGCCAAACACGACCGTTGCATTAAAGTAAGTAAGACAATCTCCAATTATTAAAGACAACAACTATGTGACCTCCAGCTGGGAAGGCGGACAGCTCGAGAAACTGGGAAAAAGTTATTGAAAAGCATCTTGAATTGTTTAGCAGTCGGTCAGTAACTGACGGCAGCTGCACGACTTCCCGTTTTGTTAGACAGAGGAAATTACAGAGGCGCAGAATTAGGGACCATTCGGCTAAAAGCCCAATACTGGCATTTAGTCAGGTCTACATGATAATTAAAATTCAGTTTAACTGTAGTGATCTTGACCTTCTCGCTCCAAAAAAACTTGCCTTCGGCATCGGAGCGGCATCTCAGAGGCTGGTAGAACCCCCAGACCGGGAGGTTTCTAACCACGGCTCTACCAGGCTGTGACCTAGCCTGCCTTGGCGATGGAGATAAATATAATATTGGCTATGAAGGTCTCCTCTAAGCCTCAGGAAACCCACAGAAGCAGAAGGTGTTAGTGCTTGCTGGCTCCTAACTCTGCAGAGTATTTCTGGGGCTTTGCAGAGCCTTGCCAAGGCTGATTGCTGTTATCTTTGCTGTTTGAAGACATCAGCAAGAAGGCGATTTAATGTAACGGGGACAAAGTTTCCAGAGGTAGACGATAAAGGTTGTAATTAGTGCTTACAAATGAGCCGGGTGTTTTCTCCCCAGGATTGGCACAGCCCTTTCCCAGGCTGCAGGCAGGGCTGAGCAGCAGGGCAGCAGCGAGCGCTGGCCGGGGCTTGTCTCACCTTGCCATGGAAGTGGCGTGCTTTGCCTTGGAGGGACTGCAACGGCCAGCTCTGTAAGGACTAGGCTGTCACATCCTCAGACTTAACACCAAACATTGCCCCTGGGCGGGTTTTCCCAAAAGCCAAACCCACGTGAGGAAGAAGAGAAGATCTTAGGTAAAACTCCGTAGGAATGGCAGATTCTTTGGCATAGCGAATAGTACACTTGCTAGGATTTTCTAACATAAAATTATAAGCAGTTGAATTACTTTAATTATTTTCTGGCTTCTGCGTGCTCCTCAACAGATAATCTATGCATTTCACAACCCAGTAAGCACAGACTGGTTGCAGTGCTTACCCAGTAGCCCATGGCTGAGCCCTGTGCTCTAACACTGAAGGTCCTACGTGCCCACTCTGCTCCAGATGGTGATAGCTTTTATCTTCTTTGACTTAGATGTGAACTTCCCCCAAGGACTCCTGTGAATCAGAGGTCACATGTCAGCTTGTCCCGAGCACCCTGCGGTGTCAGCAGGAGCATCCTACTAAAATCACCGCTGACGTGTGGAAGTTTCCCAGTCTTTTGCCATTGACTTTGAGCATGAAGGGTTGTGTCTGCTTAAGGGAGTGTGCTGCTGCTTTTCCAGTTCAGAGACCCAGAAAGCACTGGAGTCCCTTCTCAGTTGTTTCCTAGCTCGTTTGCTAGCAGTGCTGATGTTGGCAGATAGGTCCTGATCCCACTAAATCTTAATATACTCACCACAAACGGATACAGGGTAGATTTGCAGCCTCTGCAAAGTATTACCAGTCTCCTGATTCATCTGGTCACCTAGGGACAGAAGCTTTTAAAGCAAAATTAATTTTTATCATTGCATTAAAAAAATATGGGCAAGAAATATGTTTAGAGAGAACGTGGAACCGGTTCTCTCCTTCAGCACAGCCAGCGGCACAGCCCCAGGTGCAGGGAGAAGCAAGGGGGAGTTGTACTGGAAAAGCTGCTGGTCCTGCATCACCGCTAGGGAGAGGAGGGTAAAAGTCCAGCCCAAAATGTGTAGCTGAAGCAAGAATCATATCTAGGTCTCCTGCATCTCACCCCAGGGCTTGGAGATGCTTATCTGTGTGACCACAGTCCCCTGAGATACCGAGTTTGGTGAGAACAGAAGAGACAAAGATGACCGACAGTGATGACTGTGTGGAGCTGTGGAGTGGCTGGGGAATGGCTTTAATGGTCAGATAAAAACGAGTGATTCCCTCTGATTTAAAGTCCTGAGTACCAAGCCTGTGATGGTCTAAGAGGAGCAGGAAAACAGGAAAAGCTGCATACCTTGAGCACGCAGGCTGCAGCATCTATCTTCACCGACTCAATTGACAGCCCATTGATGTAAATCATAATTTCTGGTTCTCTTTGTGAGAACTGCTCCTGCCAGCACTGCAGACTGCTGCTGACTCACCACCACTGCTTGGACAGCTTCCCCCCAGCACCAAAGTTGTCATGTGGTGGCACCGCAGCTCCTGCGTCATCCCAGGGAGAGGGGTCGCTGGGAAGTCCGTTGGGTTGTGGCTATCTTGCATAGGCAGCTTTGAGCAAAGGACAGTCACGTAGAATCATAGAATCACAGACTGGTTTAGGTTGGAAGGGACCTCCAAAGGTCATCTAGTCTCCCCTCCCTGCAGGGAGCAGGGACGTCCTCAACTAAAGCAGGTTGCTCAGAGCCTTGTCCAGCCTCACCTGGAATATCTCCAGGGATGGGGCCTCAGCTGCCTCCCTGGGGAACCTGTTCCAGTGTTTCACATAGGGTAAGGTTTAATTAACACAGAGCTAACAACAGACTGGCCCTGTCATTGTAAGTGTCCTGTGCCTTCTGCTGCAGTAAATACCATCCTGTACCTGTGTGTACCATGCATGGGGGCACACACGGACATACACATGCAGAGGTGTGCAAACACACGTGCCTGACACATGCTGTTATAGCTGACATGCCAAGAACATGTGCCAGGGAGGAGGGCAGGATAATGCAGGATGTGGCAGAGGCTGAGCAGATCATGAGGAGCTGTGACTCAGCTATGACCATCCAACCGCTGCTTGTGTACGGCTTGAGTGGTTGGACAGAGCTTGTGTTTAGAGGTGCTTGTGTGTTTTAGTCTGGATTTCCATCACTTGTACTTCCTTTTGTTTTTTCTTGCTTTATCCTCTGCCTTCGTCCCAGGTGGAGGCCCGGCAGTTGCGCTACTCCCTGGTGTTACCACAGCATACTAAATATACCCCACTGCAACAGGCTGTTACAGGGGCTCCAGAAATTGTCACCAGTCAAAAGAGCACAGGAGTGCTAGGAGGGTTGCAGCTCCATGGAGAAAGACCTTGGAGTCCTAGTGGATAGTAAGTTCTCCATGGGACAGCANCCCAGAGAGGTTGCGGAGTCTCCTCTGGAGACTTTCCAAACCCACCTGGATCTGTTCCTGTGTGGCCTGTCCTAGGAGATCCTGCTCTGGCAGGGGGGGTGGATTAGATGATCTCTAGAGGTCCCTTCCAGCCCCTAACATTCTATGATTCTATGAGGAGGGGTGAACAACTTTGGGAGATTATCAGCAATGAGAAGAACCAAGGGAAACTGGAGGATAGAGGGAGGATCCCTGCGAGCAGGGAGCCAGATGCTGTGAGGGGAGATCAAATCATCCTGTAAGGGAGTGAAGTAACATGCTGAGAAATGCACACAGGGACAACTGATGGAATGTGGTTCGACACCTGCTGCCAGGCACAGAGGAGTGGAAAGCCTGCACTGGGAAATGCTCCGTCCCCATCTGAGTGCTCCCACACAGCCTTCCCCTGGCATCCCAAGTAACAACAGTGATAAACCTCCCCATAAAGACCAAATCAGAGCACTGCAATCACACTGACAAAAATAGATTAAGACTGATGTGGTAAGGGAGAGAGACGTGACAATGTTGGCTGCGGCTGCTACTGTGTGTGGCAGGTGTGGCAACAGAGGTGGTGGCATTTGCCAGCTGCTGATCACTAAGTCGTGCTGTGCATGGGCTGTTTACACCAGCAGCAATGAAACAGGTTTGTATTCCTGCAGGTTATGAGTCTGGCAGAGTGCACGTGGTGCTATAACATGTGCCTTTCCTTTCTGGGAGCATGAGAAGTGCTCAGCACCAGGCACGCTGTAGGAAAGGAAATATCCCACGTAGCTGCAAAATGCAGGAAATAATTTCCCTGAATGGTCTGGATAGTCTTTACCTGCCGTGATTAAGAGGAGAGATATTCTGACATAGACAGACTTTGCAAAACTGGTTATGTTGGAGAATTCAGGCCCTTGCTGAACTGTGTGAGCAAGACAGGCTGCAGCATCCTTCTTTAAGTGCTGGTTTTCTTCTGTTTGCAGCCCTGATCAAGTAGCAGGTCTTCAAGAAAGGCAGATTTCCCTTTAATCTCAGCAACGTACTCTCAGGATGACAGATCAGAGAAACCGTGTCGCAGAAGGACATAACTGAGCTATAGGTGACTGTTGATGGCTGGTGAGACTTTCCTGTAATACAACTTTCCAGATCCTTCCACAGTTCCAGCACGGCCCTGCAGCCACAAGGAGAAGAGCAACTAGTCAAGGCTGCAGCGTCCTTTCTTTCCTGGCTGCGCTTCCCATGCCTGGAGGTGCTCAGCAAGGTATTTTTTATGCAGTTGGAGTTGCTGGCTTCATTTTTCTTTGCAAAGGACAGTCCCACTGTGGAAAAACACAGCGGGGAGGCTCCTTCCTTCGGCCCGAGAGGGTAAATGTCCATTGGGAGATTAGTGCCCTTTTGCTCCCAGCATAGGATGAGCACTTGGACCTTGCCTCCATCCCTGCCTCCATCCCTGCCCCCATCCCTGCCTCCATCCCTGCCTCCATCCCACAGGCGTGGGAACTCGGTGCCTGGAACTGAGCGGCGATGGCTGGTCCATCACAAAGAAGAA
This sequence comes from Baryphthengus martii, assembly GCA_013396935.1. NCBI lineage: Eukaryota > Metazoa > Chordata > Aves > Coraciiformes > Momotidae > Baryphthengus > Baryphthengus martii. Next base: position 31,815 of record VWZK01021851.1, on the reverse strand, counting down.
CCAGGATGGGCTGAGCAAAACTGGCAATGTCCGGGGCTTTTTCCTGCTCCTGGAACTAGTGCATCAAACCGATTTGTTGGAAGCGAATTAGCCTTGTTACTTTTCTGGGGAGCTCCCCAAAGTGTGATAGAGCGCAGCTACTAAATCAAAGGTGAGGTGCAGGCTTGGTGCCCATTGAATGGAGCAAGAAACAGTTGAGAAAGCCTCATCTGTCTCTCAGGATGCCCTCCCCAGACTCAGACTGTGCTTGAATTTGTATTCAAAGAATTGTCCTGCTGCTCTGACTTGCACTACATCATCTCTCTCACAAATAAACCAATTTAATTACACAGACACGCTCTTTATTCATTCTTCCTGGCATGCTGACAATTTCGGCATGTGCAGATGAGCTGTGTCTCAGTCTTTGCCAATGCAAATGCTCTGTCCTCTGAATTTCCGTGGTTTATTTTTGTCTGAAGAAGCTCAGTGGTTGTGCATGCTTTCATATATGATTGCTATATTTTTGTTTTCTCTATGCTCCGTCTCTAAAAGCCTAAAAGGGTATTGCTAGTTTATGAATCAGAGTTGGTGTATCGCCGTGAGTTCGGCTTTCCTCTGGAGATCTACTTCTTTTCTCCCTGAAAATCACCATCAAAGGAACGCACGCTAAAAAATGGGTGCATTTGCCGTTCTTGTAAGGAAGAATTGCGAGCGGCTTACTTTGAACTGAATTTTGTCAGCTTTGGAAAGGTAATTTGCTACTTGTGAAGATCTTCAAAAATCCATAATTAACGTAAGTGTTGAATGAGAAACAAAGACATAGCTTTTACTACCGTGGCTCTACAGAACACTTACATTTGAAAGGAAAGCAGAAATAGAAAGGATAGTAACATTACAGTGAAGGAATTGCTTTCCATACATTTTCCGTATTGGACCTAAATTAACACCAAGACGGCTGCATTCTAAAAATGCTCACAAAATTCAGTTAGATTTCTAAAGATGTAATAACACCACAAAGTACTGTGGTGTCTGGTAGTTAGAACTCTACATATGCCATTAAGATGAAGCCAGTCAGTACTAAGAGAACTTCTTCTCAGGCTCCTGCTCGTCATGCCTGTGTTTAATAACCCGTAGCCACTTGCCTGAATGTTGCCTTTCTGATGTGGCTCGTGGAGAAACCAGACTCTCTTGGACTACAACCAGCAGGTCAAACCGTTTTTAACCGAGATTTTATCACCTACCAGTCTGTGGTTTATAACCCATTCCTCAACAGAACAATTGCCAAGAGGACTCAGTTGCAGGAAGAGAAGAATGACTGTAAGATATTTTACTTAGAGAAAAATAACGTCGTTTTGTCGCACAGAGGCATCTATTGGGCCGAGCAGGAGCTGGAAGTTAGTAGTTCTGTGGATGGGAACCATGCTGGAGCTGGTTCTGATTTAGGGCTTGAAGCTGGGATTTCAGTGTTCCAAGTTTCCCTGCTAATACTTTTGTTTTCCTGACCAAATTCTAGTGGTCTCACGGCTTGCTAGGGCTGTAGGCTCAGGATTTCATGTGTAACCTCACCTGTGAGCCCAGATTTGCCGGTGTGTGTATTTGCACCATCCGGGACTGGGTTTCCACTGCTTCCTTCAAAACTTACATCCTCTTCCACAAATGCAACAGCTGCCTTCTCCAGCAGCTCCGTTACCTATCCATAAAATGTCCATAAAATGCAGAGCAAACGTTGGCATTTGCTGGGAGGTTTGGGGGAAATGCTGTAATGCCCAACCACGAGAGCATGAGTGAGGGTTGCCATGGCAGCCCCAGCTTTGAATTCTGATTTCATGTTTTTCTGTCTCAACCTTAGTATTAGTTTAACCTCAGTTTATATATATATGTATATATATATATGTGCTTTTGATGATAATTACTATTTACTTCTAGGGCCTTGCTCTGCTGCTTTTTCTCTTGATGGATTCTGGGTCCCAGAGGAAATTAAATAGTCCACTGCTGCTCTCTCCAGTGCTCCAAAACAGCATGTGGTGAATATTTGTGAACCTGGCTGGTCAGATGTGGGAGTATAGTTTGCAGTGGGCCTTTTGAGCTTTTATGGGAAGAATCTACCAAAAAAACCCCGCTCATTGAATCATCTGTCCTGTTCTGTGATGACCTGTATTCTTCGGCACAAAATGCAATGCTGGCAGAGGACAGAGACAAGCAGAAAAAAGCAAGTCGTGGAAGAGAGGTGTCCCTGAAGGGTGGCAGTAAAAGTTGGAATAACAGTAGTGGAAAGCAGAGGTGCTGGGGTCAAATGAGCCAGAGCCCTCCCAGATCAGTAAAGTAATTGCTGTGGTAACTCCAGGGCACCCCAGAGACCACAGTGCAGCTAGTCTGTGTTTTATCTTATTCTTTTTTTTTTTTTCCTGCTTTTTCCTTACCATTGTGTCTTATTCTGCCATTGTGCTCTATTTGAAGGATAACACAGGGTGCAGCAATTTCCTGATGTACGCAGCCATTTGTGCCCCTTTGCTGCTGAATATATTTATTTAATGTAAGCCATCAGAAGCAATTTATTTGTTTAATAATATCCAGGAAAGATACCTGAGGGAGATCTCTGACCATGACCGCAAAAGCTGATAAGGATTAATGTTAGAAGATACAATAATTGGATAAGGCTATTCCCACATTTGGGTCAATATCTGCTATTAATAGCATGAGCATCAAGTAAAGAAATATCAGGCTATGTTATTATATTTCATGAGAATCGGTATTTACTTTTCCTCTAAAGACTGCTGAGGACCCCAGTAAGAGCCTCGTATGCCCTGGAGGCCGGGAGAGCAGCCTGCCTATCTCAGAGGCAGCGAGTTGAGTACAACCATCACATCTGAGCTTTAAAAGGGCACTATGTGGCATAGATGTTTTATTCTTAGACAAAGCTAGCAGTCTCCATTTCTAGCAGAGAATGCAACGTTAGTGGGGATAAATCTCATTCCTTCTACAGGTGTTGATATCTGCTCTGGAAGCTAATGAAGACACCAGTAGTCATTTGTAAAAGCAATTCCAAGACTCTAATGTTGAGATTGTTGTGGTTTATCCAGCAGCTCTGGGTCCCTGCCGTGCTCTGGGTGAGAAACAGCAAAGCAGCTCCTTTGCCGACACCTGCACTTCCATTCTCATCTCCTTTAATTTCCTGCATTAATTAAAAGGTAATAACAGTAATCCCAAAAATATTTAGGAAGCGCACAAACCCAGCTGTGTCCTGCACGTGGTGGGAAGCTCCACTCCCCCCCTGCACAGCTGCCTCCACAGGGCTGCTTCCAAACTGCTGCAGCTCAGCAGGATTTCTTCCTTTATGCCTTTGCTGTTCATCAAATCTCCCCTGATCACCCACCACTCCAGCCCACTTGGCACCCACTCTGTGGGCTCTCTGGGGCCAGGCAGGACTGACTCTCTGCTTCTCCTGCAATACCCTGTTCGCAGGGGCAAAGACAAAGGCTGGAGGTCTCCAGTACCAACTGCCATGAAAATGAAGCAAAACCATATCCAGCAATAACTTTCACGTAGAAATAGGGGGTTACCGGGAAAGTCTGATTTTATTTTTCACCACTTCAAGTCATGCTGTGAGTCTGGGGGAGCTGAAACTGCTCCAGGAACTCTTGAGGCTGTGATAAAATGAGCCTGGGCTAGAATGAGAAAGTGCTAAAATGAGCCTGATTGATTGTGCTTACAAATACAGGCTGTGTGGAGAACAGATTGAAAGCAGTCTAGAGGAGAAGAACTTAGGGGTGTCAGTCAATGAAAACCTGACCATGAGCCGGCAATGTTCACTTGCAGCCCAGAAGGCCAAGCACACCCTGGGCTGCAGCAAAAGAAGTGTGACCGGTAGGTCAAGGGAGGTGATTTTCCCCCTCTGTTCTGCTCTTGTGAGACCCCACCTGGAGCACTGTGCACAGTTCTGCAGCCCCCAACATGACAGACATTGAACTGTTGGAACAGCTCCAGAGGATGATGGGAGGGCTGGAGCACCTCTGCTATGAGGACAGGCTGAGGGAGTTGGGGCTGTTCAGCCTGGGGAAGAGGAGGCTCCAGGGAGACCTTTTAGCGGCCTCCAGGATCTGACGGGGGCTACAGGAAAGCTGGGGAGGGGCTGTTTGCAGGGGCGTGTAGTGACAGGACAAGAGGTAATGGTTTCAAGGTGGCAGAGGGTAGGTTTAGACTGGATGTCTTCACAGTAAGGGTGGTGAGACCCTGGAACAGGTTGCCCAAGGAGGTTGTGGATGCTCCTTCCCTGGAAGTGTTCAAGGCCAGGTTGGATGGGGCCTTGAGCAACCTGGTCTGGTGAACGGTGTCCCTGCCCGTGTCAGGGGGGTTGGAACGAGATGATCTTCAAGGTCCCTCCCAACCTTAACCATTCTATGAATCTATAGGAGCAAAAGTCTTTGTGGCAGTGGGCAATAAACAACCATCTGTGGGAATGCAGAAAACAGCAATGTTAAAGAACAAAAAACTGAACTTATTTCTTACTGATGCAGTTCTTCAAGAAAGCCAAGCCATTGAGCACATCACATACTGCGGCATGACAATGCCAGGCTCTAGATGACCAGCCTTGCTGGACCAACATCTGCAGCAGCCTGGGACAACAAGAAATACCCTGCCCTAAGGAACTCACAGCCTCGCTGAAGACCAAGAGATAACCTATAGATAGTAGGGAACAGCCAAAGCAGGGAACAAGAAGCCTATGTTCTTTGTGTGAGAGGCACTGCTACCAATGTGTTGTCTATCCCATTATTTTATGGACTGCTGGGCTGAAAACTGGCACACCTGGCCCTCAGCAGAGATGGGAACAAACCCAAGTGGTTTCCTGTATCGCTGCAACGAACCCCTGAGGATGATGAACATCTGTGTGCTCCAGACTAGGACCAGCATCCCACAAAGCTGGGTTTACCGTCTTGGGGAAATGTTCAATGGTTTAGACTTTTCTGCCCCTTGTCAGCCAAAAATTCAAAACTAGGGACAAATGAAAATCTCAGGCATTTCGTTTTGAACAGAGCAGCCTAACAGGCAAAAAGAGTTACTGTAAGGTCTTTGTTTAGATCTTTGTTCTAAATTTACAGCTTTTCCTGGCTTTAAATAAAGCCCTTGTAGTTACTTATATACAACATTTTTCCTTCTCCTGGTTTAATTTTGGATGTGTACAGCTAAATGTTAAATATGCATTACTAAGTAATTGAAATGTCATAGTCCTAGATTAAACTCCTCTAGTGGAATTAAATTAAAGGTTTCTGCTTCTGGTTTAGAAGAGCACAGTGTGAATGTTTTAGAGGAGCAGCAAAGCCAGAATTACAGGTTAAGCTCCCAATCTGTGTGCATGACTAACACGAGGAAAAGCAAACACAGTTTGAACTTTTAAAGGCTGGAGCCAAGAAACAATGAAAGAAATGTAACTTATTTTAAATCCAGCTTTCTGCTGGAAGGAAGCAGCTCCTGCTACAGCCCCAGGCTCTGATGGCTTGGAGCTGGGGATGTACCCCAAAGCGGATGCCTGGACTCCACATGGACGTGGTCTGCTAATCCCAGACATCCCGTGATGGTTGATTTGATAGGACTTGCTACTGCTCACAGCAAAGCCACTGAAGCTGTGCAATCACCTCTCTTTTTCTTGCTGTAAGTGATTTAGGAGCTCACGCCCGTAGCAATCGCCGCCCAGCCAACGATTAGAGTGCATTGCAGGGGCTGAGTTTTGACAAACATTCGTTGGGCACAGGGAAGGAAATCCCACGTAAATATCTGGTTGTGACTCTTCGTCGTGTCCTCTGCACAGAGCCATTCTCAGGTGATTGGAGTGAGCAGTGGGGTGTTAAAGGCCAGCCCTCCCCGTCACACCAGCTCTGGCTCTGACAGGAGTGGGAGGGAAGCAGCTGGAAGTGGAGGCTAAGGAAAAGCCTCCTCTAGAATTTTCTGTGCCCCAGCTGACCCTTGGAAAAGCAAGAGGGTTACTTATGTCTGCTTCCATAGTTAGTATGGGAGAGAAATGCTCTCTCCAGCAGGAAGGCAGCTTGCCTGACCCTCCTTTCCACGTGTCCCAACACGTGGGACAGCAGTGACCTTCACTGGAGAGGTGAGGGCCACGTAACTGCTGGCTTTTGGGACAATATGGTGTGTGTATAGGCAACTAGGAGCCCATTACCGACTTCAGCTCCATAGTGGGATCCTCCATCTGAGCTCACAGCTAGGCAATGGTTGGTGATTATGGAAGGAAAGAGCAGAAATGCTCTCCACTGTGCTCATTTGGTTTTAAGCTTTAATCCAAGGGATGCTAAGTCTCCAATAGCTGCCTTGCTCTTCACATGGGCCTAAACCAGCCCGTGAGGTTCAGCTGGAAGGTGCTGTTCTCAGCTGGCCTCCGTTTCATTTCCTCCTCAGCATCTCGGTCGCCTTCGGGACATGCCAATGAGTACCATTTCCCATTTCGTTCCTCAACTAACCCTGAAAGGGCCAATAAATAATAAGGGGACTCTTTTATAGGCAGATATAAAGTACTCACATCTGCAGCATGTTACAGTACTTGGTTCTCAGAGTATATATGCATATGAGCAACATTTCTATAGGTCTGTGCTGCGGAATGTCTCGCTTCTCCTTCAAGGGTTTCTCTGCAGCAGTGTCCTTCCTCCTGGAGGTGATTCCCTTGATCTCAAGACGATCAGGAAATAAGCAAACAAACAAAAACTTTCTATGTGGAAAGAGATCAAGTTAAATAAGATTACAGAATTCTTTAGAAAAAGTCTTTAGAAGTTTAAGATTATTTACCTAAAAGAACAGGAGCCTTAAGCATCTTTGCAAATACACCTTTTTTTTTTTAGCAGCTGCTTTCTAACAAATGTTTTGGCTAAATAGAAACTATTTGGCATGATCCAGATCCCTGCTGGCCCCTGTGTGCATATTTGGCGGTAAGAGGGAAGGGCCAAGCTGTGCAGAACACCTGGTCACAGAATCACAGAATCGCACAGAATTACAGAATTTTCTAGATTGGAAAAGTCCTTTAAGGTTATCTAGTCCAATCATTAACCTAACACTGCTCCTGGCAGAGACTGGCATGGGCACTGCTAGTGGCCGCTGCAGGTGGCCTGGAGATGTCAGAAGTCTACCTGAGGACAGAGCAGAACTAGAGGAGGTGGATGAAAGTGCTGCAGGGAAAAAATCCACTGCTGAGGGCTAGTGATCATCTGGCAGAGTGGAGTGGGGGTCCTGGACAGTTTTGGGTCAGGGAATGTGGGAGAAGGAGGCCAGAGCAGGAAGAGTGAGTGAGAGACCAAGGTTGGAGGGGTCTGAACAAGGGCTAGTCCCTGGGAGGAGTAAGAGGAGTAAGGACTGGAGGCAGCACAGGGAGGAGTGCTTCCAACCTGGGTGGATAACTCCAGGTGTGCAGTGGTTGCAGATGTTGCTCCTACTGGGCATTCATAGGGTGTCACAGCAGCATGGTGCAGCTGGCTAGGAAATGACCCCTAAATATCATCTTTCCACAGCTGAAAAGGCAGTGCAGAGGTGCAGAGGCTCAATCCTCTAGCTGTGGGGAGCAGGAACTGTTTGTGGAGCCACAGCACATGAACCAGAAGAGCCAGCCCAAACCTACAGTCCCTGTCTGGGTGTAGTAGCTCCAGCTCGGACACTTGCAGTGCAGTGCCTGGATGTACATCTCAGGGCTGCTTTGAGGTACACTGGAGCAACTTATGCCAACTGCTCTCAATGCCCTTTTCTGGAAAAGTGCCTGCATCCCACTTTTATGGAGCCCTGCATATCCAGACTGGGAAATCAGGGTGCAAAGCAAAGTCCCATATTGCTTGTGCAACTCTCCACAGCAGAAAGCACGCTGGAAAACCAACCTTGTACTTGTTTGTGGGCACAGTCTCACTCCATAAAAAGAAGAATATAATGTATGTTTACAGTATTTTGCTGACCATGCAAGATTGCATAGCAGTCAGGAAAGACATTTCAGACTAAGTGGTATGTACTGGCTGATGGTGTCTTCTTGCTGGGGCTGGGGTGCATCTCATAGAATCATAGAATCATAGAATCATAGAATCATAGACTGGTTTAGGTCAGAAGGNGCGCACTGGCTGCTCACGTCCAGCTTCTTGTCCACCATGTCAGGACAGGCTGTTACTCTGTCCCACAACATCAGCGCTAGAAATTACAACCAAGAATGCTGGCCAGCAGCAGGGCTTGCAGGCTACACTGGCACAACCTGGTGTGTGCCAGCAGGGCCAGACCGCTCTGCAGTAGCAGTGTGCCAGAGCACAGCCAGCCTGACCTGGGTCTGCTCTAGCAGAAGTGTCCTGGGGACAGCATGGCCGTGATTAAACACATGATAGTCCTTACTACCCGTGTGCCTGCCGCTTGACCAGTACCGTGCACGTGGCCATGCAAACAGGTCAGCTCTAGAGCGTGGCCAGGTCGTCGGCGAACCTGGGCCTTTTCAGCAGGATAAGGGAGCCAGCGCTGCCAGGAAGCCAGGGCTTGGCTGGAGTCCCATCCTGCACCTAGCCCCACCGCCCAGCAGTGTGGCACATCCACGGCAACTGGTTGCTTTGCTGTCCTAATTTCACTGGGATAGAACCATAGAATTGATTTTCTATTCAGGAAAGCTGCATTTTTGAGAAGACAGCAGTAGCCAGTTTGGTAAGAACAAAGTTGATAAGACATTTTGCTTTCATTTGCGGCCAGCCATGGTATGTGGGTGAAGTGCTGGGGTCTGAAACCCGAGCCCTGAAGTGAACTTGACATCTGGATGAATTTCACAACCAGGTAAAAGGGCTAAGGCTGCCCAGGAGCCTCCTGTTATAATCAAGGGCCAGACTGGGTTGCCCTCTGTGTTTGCCACCAAGAAGATCCTTTAGCTCCGCTGCTGGCTGCGACCCAGTAGGCGTTGAGTGGTGGGGACACGTGTCACACCAGACCTTGGTATGAGGGATGGACCCCTCTGTTGTAAGAGGGCCAGCCAGGAGGGGAGGCCAGGCCAAGCACACCCTGAAATGCTGAGAATTAAAGTAGAAATGTGAAACAGCTGCCAGTTAGGTGGTGAGTAGAGGGTGGAGATAAAAGGCCAGTAGAGCTTCTTACTGAGTAGCTGCTGCTGCTGGGAGTTGTTGCTGCTGGGAGCTGCTGCTGGAGGGGTTTGTGAGAAGGAGTTTTGTGGAGTCAAAGAAAGAGTCAAGGATAATGGATTGGGTGATGTATCTTTCTGGTATTTGTCTGGTTGGTTTGTGCCTGGCTGTGTTGGGATACGGGACATGGTTGATGTCTCCTTAGTTGTCTTATTTTTGGCTCAGTTTGCTGTTTCTTCTGTTGCATCACCCATGGTGAGCGGGTTTATTGCTTCCTTTGTTCCCCTCGTGGTCAGCCAGACTATATCACTTTTGGGGTCTGTAGAAATAAATAATAAAACCTGCATGAGTTTCTGTGTACGTTTTCTGCTGATGGCCGCATCCCTTTTGCTGGGCCTTGTAATTGGCAAAACAGTGGGTCTCTGTAGTGATCAAGATCTTTAGCAGTCTTGAGTTAGCCAGGTGCTAAAGCTGGGAGGGGTGAAAGCCAGAGCAGCTGAGACAAGCTGGCCAATGGAAATATTCTATACTAGAAACATCACACTCCCTTGAAGTTGAAAGTTTGCTGGGGATGGTCTCTTCTCCTCACTGGTCGCCATTCCTGGAGGGTCTCACCCACCATCCCACTTCCAAGGTGTTCCTGTGTTCTGTGACTGCTGCGATTTCACTGGAGCTGTGGGATTCACAGCGCTTGGCATTCAGCGATCGCTGCTGGGAGTGTGCACAGCTCACAGATCACTACGTGGGCTGAGTAGAACTTTGTGTACTTTATGTTAGTATTAATAGTAAAATTAAGTTGTTATTGTTATTCTATTAAATCTGTTTTGGCTTCAACCCGCAGGTCTCTTGTCCTTTTCCTGATTCCCTTCCTGGTGAGGGCATGTCTGTATCCTGGGCTGCATCAAGTGCAGCCAGCAGATCGAGGGAGGGGATTCTCCCCCTCTGCTCCACCCTCGTCAGACCTCACCTGGAGTACTGCGTCCAGTTCTGGAGCCTCTACTACAAAAAAGATGGACATGCTGGAATGTGTCCAGAGAAGGGCCATGAGGGTGATCCGAGGGCTGGAGCACCTCTCCTAGGAAGACAGGCTGAGAGAGTTGGGGTTATTGAGTCTGGAGAAGAGAAGCCTGTGAGGAGACCTTCCTGTGGCCTTCAAGGATCTGAAAGGAGCCTACAAGAAAGCTGGGGAGGGACTTCTTAGGATGTTGGGTAGTGACAGGACAAGGGGGAATGGATCCAAACTAGAGGAGGGGAGATTTAGAGTGGACATTAGGAAGAGGCTCTTCTCCAGGAGGGTGGGGAGACCCTGGAACAGGTTGCCCAGAGAGGTGGTGGAAGCCCCATCCCTGGAAGTTTTGAAGGCCAGGCTGGATGGGGCTCTGGGCAACGTGGTCTAGTGGGAGGTGTCCCTGCCCATGGCAGGGGGGTTGGAACTGGATGATCTTGAAGGTCCCTTCCAACCTTGACAATTCTATGATTCTGTATCATTGAATGATAGAACTAGGGACTAAACGAAGATATTTTCAGACGGCTAAAGCCCTGCGATGCCGAGGTGAGGGACGCTGCAAAGGGAAGCAAAGGCCCCTTTTAGGGCCAGGCGGCTNGGACAGGCTGAGGGAGTTGGGGCTGTTCAGCCTGGAGAAGAGGAGGCTCCAGAGAGGCCTTATAGCGGCCTTCCAGGATCTGAAGGGGGCCTCCAAGAAAGCTGGGGAGGGGCTGTTTGCAAGGGCTTGTAGTGACAGGACAAGGGTAGGTTTAGATTGGATGTCAGGAAGGAATTCTTCACAGTAAGGGTGGTGAGGCACTGGAACAGATTGCCCAGGGAAGCTGTGGGTGCTCCCTCCCTGGAAGTGTTCAAGGCCAGGTTGGATGGGGCCTTGAGCAACCTGGTCTAGTCGGGGGTGTCCCTGCCTGTGGCAGGGGGGTTGGAACTAGGTGATCTTGAAGGTCCCTTCCAACCTTAACCATTCTATGAATCTATGAGTTGGGCTGTAGTGGAAAAAGCAGAGGGTCATGGCTATAGATTTAGAAATATGGGAAAAGTGTTTTGTCTGGCTGAAATTAGGTTGGTTTTGCTTCCAAGCAGCGTGCTGCGCTGAAGCTGCAGTCCGCAGGCAGCTGTGTGGGGTTCAGGGGCAGCCCCCAGCGAGATGCCCCATGGGGGGCACAGCCCTGATATGGGGTCAGTGTGATGCCCCCAGCACCTGGCCATGGAGTAGGAGCACGAAGTCCCTGCACCCACACCAGTGCCCCTCTGAGCCCAGCCAGTCCTTCCTTGACTGGTGTGCTCTCTGAGCACTCGTGGGTGCATCCCATCGGGGCCCATGGATTTATGGATGTTCAGTTTGGCTAAGTGGTCTCTAACCTAGTCCTCCTCTATCAAGGGAAAGTCATCCTCTCTCCAGACCTTTTCTCTTATCTCCAGGTTCCAGGATTCATGAGAGCTGTTTTTGGCAGTGAAGACCGAAGCAAAGAAGGTATTTAGTAATTCCACCTTCTGTGTGCCTTCTGCCACTAGGGTGCCCACCTTTGTTCATCATCAGGCCCTCTTTTTCTCCTACCTCCTCTACTTCATTTCTTACTCATAGGGATGCACCAATCTCGAGCTGAGAAGTAGTAGTGTTCGAATATTGACCATCTCTCAAGGACACCCCTACCTTCTAGAGCTCTGACCCATGGTATTCCACTGAGCAGATCTTTGAAGAGGTTAAACTTAACTCTTCTGAGGTCCAGGGTTATTTCTTTACTTCTTCCACAAAGGTTACTGAACTCCACCACCTCATGGTCACTACAACCAAGGTTGCCCCCAGCCTTCACAGCCCTAGCAAGTCCTTCTTTGTTAGTACAAGATCCATCTCCTGTCAACTGAGTTGGGGTGTTTCCACGGTGCCACAGCACTGCCACTTGCAGATGGCACCGCTGCAGGGGACCGTGTGTTTGTGAATGCAAGAGTCAAGCTGCAGGCAGGGGAGATATCTGTTGCCAGATCCCCAACAAGAGCCAAAGCATCTTCGAGCGCTCGAGCGTTTGGCATGCAGGCTGCTGGGTATTTGTCTGAAGACCTGATTTGGAAGACAGTTGGCAAAACTGCAAAGGGCTGCTCCTCCCTGGCACGGTGCTCACGGCTCGATGCTGGCGTCAGGAGAATGGGCACTGCTGCTGTGCAGTAAATCCCCCAAGGATTGCCAGGAATAAGAGCGAGTGGGCTATGCTGAAGGAACGCTCTGTGAGGTCTTTCTGATGCCTTATGTTAATAACTGTACTTTTATCAACTGCTGTCATTAATGTTAGGAAAATACTGCAAATGCGTAGTTAAAATCCCAACAAACACTCTTGCAGCCATTCCAGTCTCTAGATTTCCCAAGTAATGTTGCAGAAGTTAGCTGATGCCCATCCATGTTTTCCTTGCAAGCAATTGTCAGTGGTAAATCCACCATCTGCCCTCAGCACAGACCTTAGCATGGACATCCAGAGCCTGCCAGGTGTCCTACAGCAGGACACAGTCACGTAAATAGAGTTCACAAGAATTCCTGGTAACCGAAGGACCTCTGTACGTTGTTGTAATGGAGACAGGTGTGTACAAAGAGACCAGCAAACTTGTGTCATGTGGAAAATGACATTCATTGTGCTTTTTATCTATCCACGTCAGATGCTTCTCTACAAGGTGCTGTTTTCTGTTCTTTGTCAGGTGGCACAGCCGTCACTGCCTTTAGATGTCGAACCTTGCAACATAAACAGGATGGATGAAAGCCCACAGAGCACTGCTCCAACCAGACCATTGGGCAAGGTAAGCCAAGCACCCATGCCCGTCTGGATCTGGCAGATGCTGCAGGCAAGGATCGTGCATCTCCCTTGGGCCACCACCTCCAACACGGTCCTGCTCGTTCGGTGCAGGCTGTGCGTGCCCCTTGTGGTCCTTGGAAACACAAGATAAGATCTTCCTGTCTTGGAGTTTTTAACTCATTTGTTTTCACAACAGCAAAAGGAGCAGCTAATTCTACCAAGCCTATAAAGAAAGACGTGCCCTTTCTGGGACCAAGCACACGTCTCCAGACAGATAAGCTCCACGCAGGAAGCACAAAGGATTATGTCAAGGAGCAGAACAAAACAGTTTAAGAGGTAGTATTTGTGTATAAAAAGCCCAATGAGTAACTACTAGTAGGAACTTTGAAATAAAGGAGCCAAACTCTTCCTGGAGGAGCTGCAGCTGGGTGTGCTGGTGACAGGTGACAACATCTTCTCCAGGACACAAGGACCAGACGGGCCCTTTGGGGGCTCAGAAACACCCTCTGGCAGATAAAATTTGCAGTGCTCTTCAGCGATAAGCGTGAGATACCCTGTCAGCTTCCAGTCAAAGCAAATATTGACATTTTGGTGAGGAGGGAAGAGAAACTTGTAAATAGCATCGGAGATAAAACTTTATTTAAGCAGACAGAACCTTTACGCTCACAAGCAATGCGAAATCCTGCAAAGACCAAATGTCAGCGCGTAGCCTTTAAAGAACAAGACAAATGACCACAGTAAAGGACACATTAAAATAAGTAAAGCTGAAATCATCAGGAGCCCTCAGAGCACTTGGAGGAAATAGAAGCTGCTTCTGCAGAGCTGCAGTACCAGCAACCCCTCTGCAATGATGCAAAGCACGAGTATGTGCGGTGAAAGCCAATTTCCAGTTTGTGCTACTGAGGATGACCCTGAACCAAAGGCAGATGACTTCTTCTCCTTCTCCAGTGCATGGCAGTGTCAGCAATCTGCTCCTTCACAGCACACACCAGCTGCACCAGGAGGAATTTCCATCTCCTATTCCAAGGCAGATAGGCAGTGCTTCCCTAGGGACAAAGCTACGGGGCTCACATGCCAGCACCCCAGTGCTGAACACAGCGATGTTAGCTCCTGGCACTGGCAAAACAAGACCTGCATCCACCTACCCAAGGAGGATCTGAGAAGAGAGCAAGCGGATTTAAGTCGCTTGACCAGAGCTTCGTCTAGTCTCCAAGGGGAAAAGTCAAGCCTGACTTATTGCACTTGTTATTCGTGTGGAACGGAAACCTTTGGGGTGCAGCAGTGTTGTCCCAAATCCCGGTTCTTTTCCCAGTGTTCAAAGAACAATCAGTGCACAGAGTCGAGGTATTTGTTTTATTCCAGAAAAGGATGCTGGGCGGTAATTCGCAAAGCTAGCGCATCTTTTGAAAAATAAGCCCGGTCTAATATCCAAAATAACAATGAAGAAACTACAGGAAATTAAAGGATTGATTAGTCATTTATTATTCCTAACTTTACCTATGAAAGCAGAAATTTTCCATTCTCTTACCCTGATGATTAGGTCTACCATCTGAGGTCTGATGGTCCCCACCTTGACCCAGGCACAATCACCTACACAGGCACGCCTGAAATTTTTGTGACTGTTGTCACAAGAAAAGGGTTAACTGCAGCAGGGCCAGATGGGGACTTCTCCTCACGACAGCTATGATTCTCTGGCCTTATTCCTGCTCGTGAGGGTCAGGCCAGGTCCAGTCCTGTCTGTGGCAGCAGTTTTGACGAACCTGGGGTTTATACCAATGCTCAAATTACTTCCCATCAGTCAAGGAATGAATAAAGCAAGCTCAGTGGGGATTAAAGCCCATGCAAAACCCCTGCACAGCACACCGAGTTGTGCACACTCACACAAAGAAATTGCTTGTTCACCTCTGTGTAAGTGATGGCCAAGTAAGAGACCTTCCCAAAGGGTGGCCATCGCAGAGCTGTGGTCTCAGAGATGCAACAGAGATTGTAGCTCAGTCTGTATTTTGGAGCATTTCGCTCATGTGGGTGGTGGGAATAGCAGCTTGTTAGGAAGCACAATATTCATATTCTTGTTGGATGCATCTGGCCCTCAGAATACTGAAATTTGGACTCAGTGTCATCTCAGCCACTTACATTTGATTTACTCCTGAGCCAGGAATGATTTCCGTATTTCCGCCTGTTGTAGTTCATTAGATCTAAAGAACAGACGTATCGCTTCAAATCTGAGGACTCACTCAATTTTTATGCTAGTGTACACGGGCATAAAACCAGTCAGGAATGTGAAACTATGGCCATATTTGCTTTGAGCCCACTAATCTGAAGTGTTCCGGGACTGAACCGTGCTTGGGTGCCCACCCCAGGGCTCTCCAGTGGAGCAGTGCCGTGCTGTGCCACCTTGAGCACAGACACTCCTGGTACAGCACCATGGTCCTAATCAAAAGGAATATCAGGGCTCTGGCTCACACTGGCTGCTGCTCAGATGCAGATAACACCACAGCCCCGGCTCACAAGGAGAATATTGTGAGAAAATGCTAATGTGACTTTTGCTGCTTATTTGCTGCGGGCCGACGCCAGCAATAAGAAACCACAAATGACACCTGGCTGTGGAAAAGACAAAGGCAGCTCTGCAGAGTGACTTCAGAAATCAAGGACCGTGACGCCCAGACCTTCTGTAATGTAACAGTGTACAAATGTACCCATATTCTCTTCCAAATGTCCTGGAGAGCCAACACCAGTCCGTCCCCGCTGGCACTGTACCCTGGGCTGCACCATCCATCAGCAAAGCTCACGCCTTAGTTTGTACCTTCAGGCTGAGCCACCTTGTGGGAGGTACGAGCTGTCTCAGGACACGGTTCAGCAAAGGTCAGCAGTGCTAAGGAGAGGCTTGGGGAGAGGCCAGCAGCTTGATATATTATTGTGTCCCAGATCCAGTCACCGTGTACTTATCCCTTTGTTAAATGGAAAATTAAAAAAAAAAAAAAAAAAATTAACAGGAAAAATGCTGAAATATTTCAGCGCTGTGCTGGGACTGCCTGCCCTGCCACGATGTCCAGGGAAGCATCATGTAAGGACTCAACTCCCAATGTCTCCCAGGGTTGGGAGAGACACCTCCTTAGCCATCAGCCACTCTAAAAGTACATCCTTCCTCCATAGACATGAGTGGATGTTTGCTCAGAGTGTCACATACCTGCTGACACTCGTGGAGAGGCAGCTCAAGGCCTCCTGCCCGCATCCTCCTCATGAAAGCCAACCCCTGGCTGGAGTCAAGGACCACCCTTCTCTTGACACGGTGGTGGCTCAGAGGGAAGATGGAAAATATTTTGATTTGTTACTGCAGAATGGCAAGCATCAGAGCTCGAAGAGCTGGCTGAAATGAAATATTTCATTTCTTGGTGGGAAAGGAGTGTTTCAGCACCACAAAAATGTTCCAGTGGAAAACGCTGAGTTAGTAGATACCACGTTATCTTCTAAGAAGGTGCAACTAGAAAATCCTGAGCTGAGTCCTGCTGGCAATGTGCAGAGGCAACAGCTTCTTAGGACTTGCTCAGAGCAAAGTTGCACCATCTTCTCACGTGTGTGGAGATCCAGTTTGTGTTGCGCTCTCTCGATTGCACCTTTTAAGATCAAGCAAAAAAAAATAAAATGACATTATTGGAAAAAATAAATAAATCTGCCTGTCTGGTACTTCGGAAGCTGCTGCTCTAGAGAGGAGTGACTCATCTTAATCTACAGAGAGGCTGCTTGCTCCAGCACTCCCTGTGAGGATTACAGATGACGCTGCAGTGCTCAAGTGAATTAACCTGCCCTTTGGGGGTCGGGGTGGTGTGCCAGGAGCAGGCCAGCCCCAGAGGCTGAAGCCTTCTTCCCAGCTTGGTCCTCAGGTACATCTTGATGCCACCAGCTACAAGGATCCAGAGGGCCTCTCAGGCACCACCACCAGCCCTGACACCCTTTTTTCCCCAGCCACAGCAAGAAGCAGACCTGGCCTTAGACCACAAGCCATGTCAAGGGTCTGTGGTGTCCACCCCAACAGGACTTGAGGCAGGGAAAGCCCTGGGCCAAGCTGCTTTCCCCAAGCCCTGAAACACCCAGCACCCAAGAGAAGCAGGGAGCCTTGCTGCAGGGAGGACCTTGCATACTAGTGCCTGAACCCTCCCATTCCCAGGGGCAACACTTGTGCTGATAAGAGACAATTTCCCACACATTCTGAGGTTTACTTAGTGATTAGCTTCTAGCTAATTCCTGGGGGAGAGGGGGGGGAGTAGCTGAATTATAATCGGATGCTTGACGTAGCAAGGGTGTAATTTAACTCCTCAGAAGCCTTTTCTGAAGCAGATGGGTATCTTGCTGATGCTGTCTGCATTTCGAGCCAAACGTTGGTTGAACCAAGCATTTTATTATCTAGATCCAACGCACCCCCCGCCTCCTGTAGCCAGGTGCTGAGGCAGCAGCTCTGAGCCGGTGGGAGAAACCACGTAGCACAGGTGGGTTCTGGAACCGCACAGCAGATGGATGCACGGAGCGATGCACGGGGACACTCACAGCTCTTTGCTTCTCGGTCACAAGTGTTGGGGTTTGAAATATTGACAGGGTTTATTTTTTAGGGTGTTTTTGTTTGTTTTTTTTAATGTGTTTTTCTAAAAACCTCACATGACAGCTGGGTTTTTTTAACTGACATTATTCTGTAACCCTTATCAGGTCATCATTTATTTATTTATTTATTTATTAAGCTATGAATAATTCCAATCACCCTTTGCATATGTTCTGACAGAAAAAAACTGTTAAGGAGGAGAGTTGAAATGCACTTTTGCAGCTGGCAGTTGCAGAGCTGTTTGGCCAGTGAGTGGTGTTGAGGCCACAACTGTTGTCCGACAAAGTGCGGATGCTTTGCCCGCTGTGCAATGGCCAAAAATCAGACACTCAGGAGAGGCGTTGTTGTTTATTCCAGAGTTACACAAGCTGGGGTGCTCCGTGGATTTCCACAAATCAAGCACACCCCAAAGAAACTGCTGGTGCTACATTTATACATGCAGTTAGTAACCCCCTTCTCCCTATGATCGGTTAGTAATTAACAACAATAGTGCTAAAATGAAGCTAATTCGTTCAGGACAGTGCTAATCGTTAATTTCAGCAAAATTCATGAAAACAATAAGCACAGGTCTGCGTCTTCCCAGGAGGTTTTCTTCTTCAAGGATGTCTGGCTCTGTTCTCAGGGTTTCCCAGGTGCCCAATTAATCATTTGGATTACTTCAAGAATGGTCCTTTTCCTTCAAACATCCTGCTTATCTAAAGGCCTAATGAAGGCTGTAAGCACTATTTCACAAAACTTTTTAACTCTTTCTATGTTTGCCTTCCCGTTTGGCAGTGTGGATAACACAACCAGCAGGCAGGCATGAAGCGAGGGTGGGCTGGGAGCATCCCCGTAGCTCTCCTGGCCTGAACTGGCTATCTTCAGGCCCAAGGAGACCTGGAAGGACAACCCAGCTCATCCCTATCTAAAGGAGACACCTCTCAAAACAAACCCCAGCGAATGCATCGTGGCAGCTGTACTCAAAGCATGACCCCATCGGCCCAGAGCCTTTAGGGCAGCATCTCCCTGCAATCAGGGAGAGATTAATGTGGGATGGAGCGCTGAACCACGGCGTCGAGCTGAAGCGACCGTTTCCAAGTACCAGTTACGTGAGAAAAGCTTTAATCATTGAAGAAAACAGAGAGGGATAAAAATAGACCCGAATGCTTGTAGCACACTCTGGCACATCTGGTTACATGAGTCACTTTTAAGCACAGAAATTTTTTTGAAGGAGTGAGACCGCTGATGTTATGTTTGTGAAACTTTAGCAGATGGGCTTAATAGCAGGGGGAAAAAAATAGAAAATAATCTGAATACAAGTTGGCACAAAGAACTATATATATACTACAAGTGCATATATGTTAAAAAAGTAGAAAATAACCTGAATACAAGTTGGCACAAAGAACTATATATATACTACAAGTGTATATATGTTAGCAGCAGAGATTCAAGGTAATAGCGTCCACATCTGGTTTCCAAATAATCACTAAGTGCTTATTTTTGTCAACCAGTTTGTCCTTAGGGAATCGTTAAGGGAAAAACATTCCGGGAGCATCAAAGCAGTTTCTCAACAAACTCCTGAAAAGACAAGCTGTGATTTTAGAGTTAGAGAGAAAGCATTTTAAAAGGCACAACAAGTACCTGCCAAGTGCTCAGATGTGGTTCGATTTCCACGGGTCTGTTTTCCCTTTGATCCCCTGGGAATCTCTCTCCAGCAAGTGGCTTCACATTGTCCAGGATGCTCGGACAAGTCCAAGCCAGAGCTGCCGAGCACAGGGAGAGCTGCTGGCAAAGGCAGAGCTGCGATGTTACCCGACCAGTGCTGGCGATAGCAAACTCAGATTTTCCTGGAATTTATAGGCTTTGAGGGAGGTTCTGTCACTGGCCTCTCAGAGGTGTCAGCGTGTCTAGTGTTGAATGTGGGACTGATCTCCCCAAAGACAACAGACTCTGCTTCAAGTTAAACGTAAGTTGATACAAAACTAGGAGGAGTGGCTGACACTCCAGAGGGCTGTGTTGCCATCCAGCATCACCTGGACAGGCTGGAGAGCTGGGCAGAAAAGAACCTCTTGAGGTTCAACAAGGGCAAAGGTAGGGTCCTGCACCCTGGAGAGGAAGAATGACAGGCAGCAGTACAGGTTAAGAGTGGATCTGCTGGAAAACAATTCTGAGGAGAAAGATCTGGAGTCCTGGTAGACAGTAAATTATCCATGAGCCAGCAATGTGCCCTTGCTGCCAAGAAGGCCGATGGAATCCTGGGGTGCACAAGGAAGAGGGTGGCCAGTAGGGCGAGGGAGGTCATTCTCCCCCTCTCTACTCTGCCCTGGTGAGGCCACATCTGGAATCCTGCGTCCAGTTCTGGGTTCCCCAGATCAAGAGAGACTGGGAAATACTGGAGAGAGTCCAGCAGAGGCAACAAAGATGACTGGGGAGTTGGTGCATCTCTTCTATGAGGAAAGGCTGAGCGAGCTGGGACTCTTTAGCCTGCAGAAGACTGAGGGGAGACCTTATTAATGCTCACAAGTATCTTAAGGGTGGGTGCAAGGAGGATGGTGCCAGGCTCTTTTCAGTAGTTCCTGGTGAGAGGACAAGGGGCAGCGGGCACAAGCTGGAACAGAGGCAGTTCCCTTTAAATAGGAGAAGAAACTTCTTCACCACGAGGGTGACAAAGCCCTGGCACGGGCTGCCCAGGGAGGTTGTGGAGTCCCCTTCTCTGGAGGTATTCCAAACCTGCCTGGATGCCGTCCTGTGTCATGGGCTCTAGGCCCTCCTGTTTTAGCTGGGGAGTTGGACTAGATGATCTCTAGAGGTCCTTTCCAACTCTTGACAATTCTGTGATTCTGTGAAAACAAACTTAAAGAACATCTACCTGGAACGATATTTTGCAGCAGCAGGATAGAGTCATGCTGCAAAACCCAGGCAGGTTGAATGAAGTGGGCCAACATTGCATTCAAATCAAATAAATCTGCAGCTGCTACTGAATCATATTCAAAGAGCAATAGATTTGGGGAGCTACAAAGTGCCCACTGACTCATAGATTTTTTGAAGTGGTCTGTGCTATTTATTTATTTATTATGCTTTTTATCATGTATAATATTGTTTGGCTTCTGCAACCTCAGTGTGTTTATGTGTCTGTCTGCAGCCCATGCTCCCCGGCCACCTCAGAAGTGCAGGCCTGGAGGCTGCCTCCCATCTGTGGCAGCAAGAAGGGAGGGGAGAACTGTGGCTTTTTAAAAAAGCTTTTCTGCTGACGCTTTGCAGCAGAACTGATGACACGTGTCCCATGTTGCTGGCCAGGCCCCTTCCCCTGGAGGAAGGCTAATTTCTGTCCCGCTTCAGCTAAACAGAAGCTCCACACAGGTGGAAGCTTTTAGTTAGGAAGTGGTGAGGGAGCAATGATTTTGTAGTCGTCTTTAGCTAGGAAAAAAAAAAAAAGGCACTTTTTTGGCCTTTCTGTTTCAAAACAAAAGCAGCAAACTAAAGTGCCTAAAACCTCCCACCTAGATGCTGCTGTTCATTTAGACACTCTCCTCAGATAGGTGTTTTTCTTTTAGATTCAGTTTGCACTCTTACAATCCCTCTTTAGACTCAGGATTTGTCTGTAAAACCTTGTCCTTACAGCACTCCTCATTAAAATACAGTTTACACTGAAAATATGTGCAGTCCAGCATCGTCAGCACCAGGCAGCGGTCTGAGCCGATGTCACTGGGACCTGGTCCATGGCCCATGTCTCTTGTGACCTGCCTGGGAAGTTGTTTCAGGCTGCTGGAAGGAGCCCACAGAGCTATAGGTGAAGAAAGAGACAATGCATATAGAAAGACATTATCGATTATTTCAGAGATATGGTGGAACATCAAGTATAAAGTAAAACCCTGAAGTTTGATTTTAATGTCTTTCCACTGAGCTGCGGGCTACCATTAAATTAAAATTCAGATGCGCTGTATTAAAGCGCGATTCCTCACCGTCCCTCAGGAGCTGCATAATAAAAAGCAGGCAGCATCCAGGGCACCTGCCTCCATTTCTGAGCATCGGCAGCACCATGGGCAACTATGAAGGATGCAGTGAGGCAGCAACTGTAATTTCTTTTTTTCAGGCTTCCCTGCTGATAATGTGGTGGGACCAGTGAAAGTTTCTGCTGTCGGAAATGTGTGTTTTTAATGGTAAGTCTGTTGATGAAAAAAAAAAAAAAAAAAGTCCCTGGAAGTACCTCGATGTCTTCTCCTGAAAAGCCCAGGGCTTTTGGGAGCTGCCACTGGGGCATTGCATACAAATGGTTCGTGCAAGGAGGACAAAAACAGCACTAAGCGGCTCAGCGATGATGCCTTGAGACAGAACAGCTCTGGGGATGGACATGTTTTTTCTCATTTAATGAGAATCCTCATTTAATTTTTGAATAAACTGACTCTCTACCAGGAGGAGTCACAGAGGAGACACATCACCCAGCAGGATACATGGGCTGGCCAGGAAATGGAGTTGGTTATAAAAAATATAGCATCTATACTAAAAGTATTTTTAAAAGATGCTCTAAATTCTTTCCTGAATACAAAAAAAAAGAAAACATTGATGAAGTTATCAGTATTTTCAGGCAGCCCTGAATGGCCTAGCCTGGCTCTGAGCATCCCAGCAGGCTGGAAACTGCGCTCCGTGGCAGCTCATGCCTCCCTGGTGCACATCTGCCTAAGGAAAATCGGTTGCCACCGGTGTGCCCGGGGCACACAAGCGGAAAGGAACAGCAAGAGCCCCTCTGCTGCAAACTGGCAAGTAGAAACAGAGGTTTGGTGTTAAATGGAGGTGATAAATACACCAAGGTGTGACAGCGGGATCAGTGTCCTCGGAAAGGCATCCGCCACGCCAAGGGATTGCACTTGGCTGTGAAATGGCAAAGGACCGTCGGCTGTATCCTTACACACGGGCTCCACAGAGCTGCCTGCAAGGCATGGCCTGTGCATGGAGCATGTTGCAACCTCCTATCCTAAAGGGAAATAAATGTAGAACTAGTTTTCTTTTCCCCTCTCTCTGCCCACCTTGATTAGAGCTTCCCTAAGGTTTTCTTCCTCGTACTGAAGGAATTGCTAGAAAGCAGTCATCCAGGACATCTGAAAAACAGAAGAGTATCTGACTCATAAAGCCCTCGGGATTCCCAGCTGTGCAGGCTCCAGTCAGCATATAAAAAGCTCTGTCACAAAGCCCAGACAGCAAAACGTGGAGAAAAGACAATCAGGGCTCACTTTTTGTGTCTTTGGTTTTACGACACGAAGAGGAGCGCTAGTTGTGCTCACTCATCAGGTGCTTGCAACTGTCTCCAGGAGCCTGTCAAGGATATTTTGAAAATTCTTGCTGTATAGCTTCATGGAAATTATTTTCTATGATATGTTGAACTAAATGAAGTGCAGCTTCACTGACACGGACACCCTATATACTCGTGTTATTTTCAATACTGCATTTCACTATTTTGTATATGGATTTGCCTCGGTATCCTATGGACAGACATTCTGTGTGATCCCTGTTCCATTACTCCAGAGCAATGTTTACAGCCATCACAACCCTACAGCTGGGGCCAGCAGTAAATAAGGAGTTTTGAAAACATTTGGCTGCGTTCACCTCCAGTATTTATTGCGCTGCCAAGCACCTATAATTTCCCTGCCAATACTGATGACCTGTAATTTACAACCCCCGCTTTATGCTAATTCATTTTGTCTCGTTGAAGAGAGGATTGCACGCTGCTGAGAACTTCTGCCAAAACAGGGAGAATTAAATTTTAAAATTAAAATGATATCTCCCCCCCACCGGCAGCAAAATCAGCAGAATTTTACAGTTGCTGGGACACAGCAAGGAGGGCCAGTGGTGATTAAGATTTTTGTCAGCAGTGACACTCTGCTGTGCCCCCTCTTTCTTGTACACGAAATATAGGATGTCCTATCAATGGGTACAGAGCTCATATATACAGGAGCTTTTGTTCATGCAACCTCTACCTGGCAAAGCACAGTATGGGAGGTCAACTAGACTAGAGAAATCATGATAATGTGGCTTGCTCGCTGCTGTTTATGGCCAAATGTGCCTCCCTAAATGAAGCCCATGTTAGAAAGCTCATGAAGAAAGTAAATCTCAGTGGTCAGAGCAGACATCCCCAGGCAGACCTTGTATAACAACCAATCTATTCAGTTGCTGGGCTGTGAACCTTGCAAGGAGCTCGGGTTATTTCTCTACTGATGTTTATTGTATTGTATTTCTGTTTATAAATTTTATCTTCCTTGTGCCATTTACTCAGGCTCAGCGGAGGTCTCCAAAATTCACCTCCGTCCTCTCTGTTCTTACAGATCTTGATCTTAGCAGTTTGGTCTGCAAGTAGCTGAAATGTTCCCCTACTGCTAAAGTACTGGACTGAACTGCTTCTTTGTTTTCCATCCGCAGTCAACAATCTTGTGTTGAACAGAAAGATAAGGGCATGGACTTTTAGTGCAGTCACAACTCAAACCTGAGGATTTGTATCCGTACGGTTTCTTCAGTAAAATACACTGTAATGAGATAGCTGTTTTCAATAGATTCTCCTGATACTGTGCACGTGACGGTGTTTCAGCGGTGCAAGCACTTTTCAGGATGATTTGTTCATCTCTCAAGAAATAACTTAGCAAATAAACCTTTTACCCCTCGCTCCTGCAGTGCAGTTTAGCCTTAGTAGATGTGCCTAAATTTGTCTCATAGCAAGAGAGCACGTGAGTGTAACATGTGCTCTCTTGCTTTCAGGAATGTCATGATAAGGCACTACATTTTTATCCTGTGGCAACTTGAAACTCCTTTTTGAAGAACTGCTTTTGCAAATGTCCAATAGGTAGTCCCACATCATTCCTCTGACCAGGTTTATGAGTAGCTCAGAGGGTGCTAAGCTACTACTGGGTGAGCTCAGATGATGAATGGAGTGCTTCCACATCACTGACAGTTACTACATTTGCTGTACTTGGAACCATCGAGCTGTTCTTGCTTAGAGACAGATTTGTTAACCTATTTCCTGACAGCGATCAATAATTTATTTTATATGCGTTGTGATCTTTAATTGTGAGTGAACCTAAAGACAGATTGCTTGGATATCACTATTGATTGCCGCAGAAAGCCCGCTTAGCAGCTTCCAGCCTGGACAACAGGAGTATACAATTGCTCGCACCGCTTTTCTGATGTTAGGGGAGGTAAGAGGCAGCTCTTCTGCCAGGACATCGCTAGATTGTGTAATAACCAACTTCAGTCAGATCTTAAGGCTTTCCCATGAGCAGTGCTCCAAAATCAGCGTGAGTGTCTGCAAAAGGCCAGAAAATACGGCTTTTAATACTTTTCTTGTGCTAGTAAAAATAATACATGACAAAAGTTTGTATCTTGTTCTAATATTGTAATGCTAAATGGTCGTTTATTAAGACGTAGAGGGATTGTTAAAGTTCTGAATTTTCTGTTTTTAGGGTTAATTACAAGGAAATAAAGGTGCATTACTTTCTTCTATATGGAAAGAAATTCCCAGGTACCAAGCTAGCATACACATTATGCCACGTTCTGCGCTGCACCGCTCCATTGCCCCATCAAAAACCACAGCTCTCCCTATTCCTCCAGGGGGAATTATACACACAAGTCCTCCATTTGGCACAGGCCACTTTTTCTGCATCCCAGTTGAACTGTGCTGGCTGGAGAAATTTCCTCTGCTGACACTTCTTCCTTGTCCATCCCCACCTGTGGGAACAGGAAGGAAGATGAAAGTGATCTTCTTTATCCCACCACATTTCTGGCAAGATGAGAAGTGTTGAACTTCCCGTTTCCTCTTTGCGATAAGAAAAACCTGTATCACCAGTTTTTGGAGTCAAAAGCAAGGTGATTTTATTGAAGTTTGAGAATGACTATTTTTTTTTTTTTTTAATTCCTGCTGTGTTCTTCAAACTGACTGGCGGTTATATGAAAGATATTAGTACCATTTGCTAGTGGGGTACAAAAGCATATAAGTGTGCAATGATAAATTGTTTAGCCTGGAGAATATAGTCTACAAAGATGGAAGCAATCATCTGTAGTGACCAGTAATCCTGCACAAAAAGTGTAGTTGCAGTTGTTGCTCAAACTAGAAGAACAGCGAGGACTTGCAGAAGACACTGATTAACCCATCATTTCTGTTAGCTGTTGTAACTTGTGTATGGTAAATGAATGTAATTATTTAATGAATCATAAAGCAGCCCCATGCTGGCCCATCAAAGCTCAATGTTGGTACATTCCGCTGCACAGGTATAAAAAAAAAACAACAGACTGATATGAATGATACAAAAAGTCCTCTTGAAATGCATTTTGGAAATGTGTAGAGTTGAGTCTGAGTATCGTATTTTGCTTTGATCCTCTGACATTTGTTGGAAGCACTGCCTTACTTGTACTACTTCACTTACTGCCTGACAGTGAAAAAGAATTACATCTGGCAATTTTTTCCCAAGATGGTAAAAGCTAGGAAAAAAAAAAAAAAAAGCCAAACCGTAGAAAAGAGACAATGAAGATACAAAGCTGGCTTAAGAAACCACCCGGCTGAGACTTTGGACTTTCTGAAAATCTATCCCTCGAACTTCAAATTCCCACCCTTCTCCAAACTGTCTCAAAATGAAGAACAGTGTAGAGAAATAGTACATCTAAAGTATGAAGTTGCCCAACTCCCCTTTATAAATATGTATCTCAAAGAGAGCAAGGCAGGAAAGACTTGACAAGAAAATTCCTGCACATAGGCTGTTGTGGAAGAATACCTGAGCTACCCAAGGAATGGCTCAACAGAATCCTGCACTGAGTTCTCAGGCACAACCTCCAGCCTTCCCCAGCTCCTCAGATGATTCTCTACCACAACTAAGGAAAAGCACTGGCAGGTTGGTTGATAGTGATATTTTATTATAATATTTCATAGTGTAAAAAAATCTATTTTTAAAATGCCCAGAAAATCTAAAATTCTTCTTTGCTGAGAGTAGCTGGAGGAAAACCATGATAAACTCCAAAATTACTTTGGAGGAAATGACAAGTTCCACTGCTATTTATTTTCCTTTGAGGCAAGGGAAGACTTGGATCTGGGACTGGCAGACAGCAGTTGGTAAAGGCTTGTTATTTTTTCAGTGCTTATGTTCCCAAGGAAGGCTTCCAAAACAACTTGATAAACAGAAGATGAGGAAGCCCTTGTTATGTATATAAATGTTGCAATCATACAAGAATTTCCAAGCCAAAGTGGGTAAAACATTTCCTGTGTCCACCATGGTAACAAGTACCTTGGGAAATGGGCCTCTAGTGATGAAAAGGAGCGATGGACTAGGCCTCACTTCTACACAAAGCTGGCATGAAACAGCATGTAAGATCTACTCCTATTTCTTAAAAACGGCAACTGAACCAGGAATCTTATAATGTATGAACTTCAAAAATAGGATTAAAATGTCATTGTTGCTTTGGTTTTAGTCCTTTAGTCCTTCATGTTCTCAAACCGGATAACAGGAGGGTATAAGCGGCCTTTCTAGTTGCTATGTTAAATTTTACAACCGCTCCAAATTCCTGAGGCACTTAAACCTCTGCTTGTACTGGATGGCCTCCTTTCTGCCTGAATGTTGCTTATGGACTGTACTCCCTGCAGTAGTCTTTTCTGATTTCCCCATTTTTCCTTCCACTCCTTTCACATTTCATTTATCTTGCTAAACTCCTAAGGTTTGGATCAATTGTACCCAGAATGTTTTTGTGGTTTGGGTTTTTGTTTTGTTTTGGTTTGGTTTTTAATCTTTTGTTTTTATTATTTTGTTGTTGTGGTGTGTTTTTTTTTTCCTCACACATGATGAATTTTAATACTCAGTGACCAAAATAATTCCCTCTTCCTACATATTTTAATATTTTGGTGGTGGCTCTCCAGTGAGATGCTCCATTTACGGTGGAAACGTTTCTCGGAGAATAGCAGTGGTATTTACCCTGATTTCTTTCCTGTTCTGCTGCATTTTTGCCTGGTAGAGAAGGGCAGGCTGTCAAAACAGCCTGTGAATCTTTGCTGCCCCAATAATTCTTTTCCATGATGGGAGACTGTACAGAGGGCAAAGAGAGATGAGATATTAAAAGTGATATCAACAAAAATTGATTTTTAGTTGGTGTTTTATCCCCCCTTTTTTTTTACATTTGTGGAAATGACAGCGTATGGTGAAAAAAAAATGCTGAAAATCAAGGCTTGCATGCTCAGGGTCTATCTGTAGTACAATTGTAACTTAAAATACTAATGTGTGCCAGTACATACCTAGTAGTCTGGTATTTTTGTAATATAAAGGCACTGATTCTGCAAGGCAAGACAATGCAAATATCTTTTTCTTCAACCTTTATTATATATTTTAGTGTCATTTTCTTCTGTGAGCTGCCAGCTATCAGTGAGCTTCACCTGGCTCTGATCCTACCAGCACTTGGATTGTGAGGAAGATAATACCTAATTTTTTACCTCAAAATATGTGGCTGGAGCTGGCATTTCTCTTTTTCACTGTGAGCACCAAGGGTGCCTGGTGCTTGAAGGTCTAGGCAGGGAGAGAGGCTGTGAGGCCATCTTTGCTTGCAGGAAATATCTGGGAAATGGGAGAGTCTTTCCTTGCTGTTATTCCTGGAAAGTGGCTGGTGCCTCTTGGGTGCTGCTGGAGGTGGAGATGGAGTAGGTCAATGTGGTAGAACACTGCCAGGGCAGTGAGCCTCCCTCTAGGGATTTTTATTTTGATTATCTCCTTGGGGAAATTTCTAATTCACACCATGGGAAAATAGCAAGAATAGGATGTAGGTATGCTCTGCTTGGAAAAGATTTTTTTTTATGAGGCTTCACCAGGCTCAGCAAACACAATTTATTGCTGCTCAAATCACTTTCTCCATCTCAAAGGTTAACGGAGCCGCTCCAGATGGTCGGTTGTCAAGCAGCTTCTGAATGTGCATCCTGGCCTTCAGGATGGGATGCCAGCCTGCAGGAACAGCCATGAACTAGCTGCTTGTACCCAGTAGATGTTACTTTATATTCCAGGTTAATAAAATGACTTGGAAAAACCAGCTCTGTAGGCTTTGTTGTGCATTGGTGGGGACCAGAGTAGTCAGCAAGCTTTGGAAACGCACTGTGCGGCTGGAGTCAAGCTATCTACAGCTGGGGGTGAGGGGGGAAGCTGAGAGCTTAAAAACTCCCTAAAATGAATTATTTTTTATCACAAAATATTTTCAGTGTTTACTGCTTGACACATATGCACCTTGCCTCTCATCTTGGAATAATTTAAATTTTGTGAGACTGCTAGTGTGGCATGAATATGCAAATCGATCTGACATAGAATGTTTTCAGTACAGAAAAAGCACAAAATCTGAAAGGAACTGTTTTCTAAACTGCAGAATGCAAGAAGATAAAAGGAAATAAAAGGTACTCATGCAGCAGACAAGCTTGCTTCAAGAGCTAGAAGCAGGTAGATGCATTTCTATCTACAGCATTGCAGTTGGAGTAGGGGGTCATGGATGGTACAGTCCGATTTGGCAGGCAGTGCTAGTCAAAACAGTTGGAGAAATATTGCCTTAAACACACGTGTGTGGGTACTCCCACTGCAACTCCTCGTATGCTCAAATTCATAGAATCATAAAATGCTCTGGGTTGGAAGGACCTTTATAGATTATCTAGTTCCAGCCCTCCTGCCACGGGCAGGGCCAACTCCTACGAGAGCAGGTTGCTCAAGGCTCCATCCAACCTGAACACTTCCAGGGAGGGGGCATCAACAACCTCTCTGGCCAACCTGTTCTAGTGTCTCACCACCCTCAACAGTGAAGAACTTCTTTACATCTAATCTAAATCTACCTTGAAGTAGATTCTCTTGATTCTCTTGAAGTTTAAAGCCATGACCCCTCATCCTATCACTACATTCCCTGATGAAGAATCCCTCCCTAGTTTTCTTGTGGGCCCCCTTTAAGCACCGAAAGGTCACTATAAGGCTTCCTCAGAGCCTTCTCTCCTCCAGGCTGAACAATCCCAACTCCCTCAACCTCTCTTCATAGGAGAGGTTCTCCAGACCTCTGATCATCTTTATGGCCCTCCTCTGGACTCACTCCAACAGGATTTGTTCGCCAGTGGCTACCTGCAGAATAACAAACAGTGAATCTACCTCATCACAAGCAATTGAAGCTTAATCGAGCTTGGTTCCTCTTCTACTCAAGTTCTGCATTCAGCCTCATAACAGATTCTGTTGTAATTGATGGCAAATGGTCAAAGTGAACTGTTTTGACCTCAGGTGGTGGTGAGTTTATGCATTATATTTTCTTTTCAGGTAAAAATCAAGCTGTAAAATTTCTGAACAGGAAATATTGTTGTTTAATGGGTATTATTCTGTCTATGTAATCTGTAATACCAATGCAAAATGATTGTGAGGTGAATATAAACGTACTCTGTTGGAACTGGTAAATTTATTCATTCTTTATACTGCTTTTAAATGCTGAAAACATCCACAATCTAAAACACAGCAAACTGTGTTCAGTATCAGTTACCAAATGTCAGATTTGTGAGCATAAATATTTATAACGACATTTTGAAAGGAACTAGGCTATGAGTAGACTTTAACAGGAAATGTTTGTGATTAGAGTCTTGCAGTAAAGTTATGTATAAAAATTTACCTTGCAAATTGCTTTATATTAGTAATAATGTGTATTTGTCTTGTGTTATATTTGTACTTTCAGATACCTGACAGAGAGCGTAGAGCAAATTTAAGGTGGATTTTTTTGCAGAGAAATACCTAACAGAGACATAAACCTTTGTAAAAATGTATGCTTAGGCAATTTTATTCATGACAAAGTAACATTTGAGCAACCCTAGTGTGCTAATTTCCAGGAAGAAACCCTTAGTGACAAAGCCTAGGTCTGCCGAACAGAGTTTTTCAGCCCTTCCGCTGCATAGCTAGGCTCTCATCTCCTGGCAGCTTCCAGGGGCACATCTATGGATTTTGGTGCTGAGAGGTCCCGAGCAAAGCCTGGGAAAATTTACTTTGTCTTCAGGGTGGAACTGTTAGAAGAACACTGGAGTACTATCAGCTTTTGATTTATTTGCCAGGTCCTCAGCAAAAAAAAAAAACTAAAAATGGGTATATTCAACTGTGAAATGAGATGGAAACTGGGCTGTAAAAAACCACCTCCTGTCATGTAAGTAAGAAAGGAGGGTCAGAAAGTTTCTGTGTGGTGAGAAGGCTCCAGGGAAACATTACTTCAATCTTCCATTGTCTGAAGGGGACCCACAAGAAAGCTGGGGGAGGGTTTTTATAAGGACTTGTGGTGATAGTACCAGGGGTAATGGCTTTAAACTAAAGAGTAGATTTGGTTTAGAGGTGAAGAAGAAGTTCTTCTCTGTGAGGGTGGTGAGACACTGGAACAGGTCCCCTCCCCTGGAAGTGCTCAAGGCCAGGTTGGATTGGACGTAGAGCAACGTGGTCTAATGGGAGGTGTCCCTGCCCATGGCAGGGGGATTGGAATTAGATAATCTTTAAGAGCTCTTCCAACTCAAACCATTCTATAGTATGGAACGCTGAAATGGCGTGTGTACAGTCTCAAATATTGTTTAATCTTTTTT
Organism: Baryphthengus martii; assembly: GCA_013396935.1. NCBI lineage: Eukaryota > Metazoa > Chordata > Aves > Coraciiformes > Momotidae > Baryphthengus > Baryphthengus martii. Next base: position 827 of record VWZK01021851.1, on the reverse strand, counting down.
GTCGTGTTAAAGCTGCCATCTTTCACACCAAGGACATTTACCAAGCTGAATTTACAGAGCTGCCGTGAGGAGTTGGTTGCACTCTTGGCCAGAAGGCTACCCGTGGGTTCATAATTAGTATTGCCCTGAATTGCATTGCTGAAATTCCTATAACTTAATTAAGGTTCACTGGGTTTAACTAAGGCATTATTTGACCTAAGATTACCTAGAGTCAAAAATTTGCTGAATGTTGGGGTTGAGTAATTAAAGGTGTGTTTACAGGAAACAATATGAGCCGAACGGCAGAAGAACAACAGTTTTCCAATCAAGCTGCAGCCACATGAAAGAGAGGACTGTGCAGAAACTTCAGGGTTACCAACCTGCAGTTTTATAGAGCACATGAAGCAATTTCGAGCTTTCCGATAGCAAATGCTATGGTCAGGAGAGCAACTTGAGGTTGCACTTTCACTTGGCGATGATGCTGGTCCCAAATGAATCCCCTGGAGAACATGAGGAGAATCTTATTTGCGTCTATCACTCACACTCACTAACTCACCAAGGACTGTTGATGCCTCTTGCTGTCCTCCCTGCTCTTCCAGCAGCTCTCCTGATGCATGGTGCTCCTGGAGACAGCCCCCGCTGGCAGAGCTCCTGCTCCTGTGTGTTCTAATCCTTCCCTCCCTCCCCCCGTCTGTCCATCCATCCATCCATCCATCCATCCATCCATCCATCCATCCATCCATCCATCCATCCATCCATCCATCCATCCATCCACCCATCCATCCGTCTGTCCACCTGCCTCGGCCTCTGAGGGCCCCGCGGGCACAGAGACCACGCCCCATTCATTT
>VWZK01021850.1:69914-135937 GCA_013396935.1 Baryphthengus martii | reverse complement strand
TTACTCCTTTTTTTTTTTTTTTTTTGGAGGCAGGACAGGTTAATGAGTGATAAACCATATTTTCAGCCCTATCTCTTTTATTATTATATAATCAATGCCAATAGCTGTCTACCTATATCTAAATCCATATTGATATCAATATCTATAGATAGATACATACAAATGATTTAACCTTCTTTTCCCCAGTTTGCTGGCCACAGAATCTACAGCATGCTGCAGCCATTAATGTGTCTGTCCAGGACTTTGTGCAGTCTCTTTCCACAGCCTTCTATGAAGTGTGCTACCTCTAGACACTTATAGAGTATGACACCTCTGTACTCTCAAAATACAGGCACTAGTATAGCATAGCTGTTTTCATTTAATCATTATAACGAGTTTAATTAAGTGTAGCTGTATACACTTGTATGAAAATCTAGACGAGATATGAATGTATAAACAAGTGGTTCCTGTTCCCAGGCACCTAAGAACCTATTTTGCCCCAACAATACAAAGTTTACCTTGCTTTCCTTTGCAGCTCTGAGACACATTCACCAGGTTAGGATTTGTGACTTCTGTTTAAGGCTTAGATTCTCTGGTGTGAGAGTGGTGAGACATGGGAACAAGTCGTCCACACAAGTAGTGGATGTCCCTTCCCTGGAAGTGTTCAAGGCCAGGTTGGATGGGGCTTCGAGCAACCTGGTCTAGTGGAAGACATCCCTGCCTGTGGAAAGAGGGTTGGAACCAGATGAACTTTAAGATCCCTTTCAACCCAAATCGTTCTATTATTCTATGACTGCAAACGCTCTTGGTGGATCTGTTCTCTTATACTCCACTATGCCATGCCCTCCACAGTGATCTTGTTGCCTTCTGCTGTATTCCTGAAGCAACCGCTACTACTAGCAGTGTACTGGGTCTGGCTAAGGTGGAGCTAATTTTATTCGTAGCAGCCTACACGGTGCTGTATTTTAGATTCTTAACTCTTATTGCTGTTTTAAACAGATAACTCTTGCTTCTTTGCAGTTCTCATGGTACAGAAACACATTCTATATTTATTCCTTAAATATACTACCTCTGCATGATCAATCCACAGTCAGAGACTGGAGGAAGCAAGTTTAGTTTTGCCTTTACTATTGAGCAAAATCCTTACCGTGGAAGAAAGGGTTAGTAAGTTACTTCAATTTGTAATTAGTCATGACTTCATTGATAAGCGTCTCTATGCTGCAAGGAGCAAATACGTGGCTTTTTAAAAACAAGAATGTCCCTGTGTGTCTCTTTCTCAGTATCTAAAATAGTTACATTTCTTCTTTCTGGGAAGGTAACTGTCATATAAAGTTAGAGGAAAAAAGGATCCAAATTCTGCCTTTTTTTGACAGTATCACTTTTAATCTCTGCAATTTTTTACATCATTCATGCATCTGTTTATGACTTTTATTCTCTCTTGTATCACGGATATGCATGGGAAAATCCAAAACAGTTAAAAATACCTTTGTCTACAGCAGAAAATTGTAGCTAATGATTTGTACTTTGCGAACAACAAAAGGCATGATGACACCGATGCAGACCAGCATCACCTTTTCCCTGGGCTGTATGAGCCTGTGGCACCATCCTGTGAATAGTGCGGTGTATTTCTTGTCACACTCAAATATCCACCTCAGAATAAAGATATTATTATGTAGTACCATCCCTCTATACTTCTTTTAGAAAATCTGTTTTCTACAGGTTTTAGGGTGGAGATGATCTCAGATATTTTTATCTGCTGTCTATTGAAAAATACAGTGGGCAAAGAGGGGGTTATTATTTATTTCTATACGTATTCTTACCTTCTGACTACATAAAATCCAGCAAATCTCAATAAATAGGAATTAATCATCTTTTTTTATAAATTTCATAATTAATTCTTTATTCCATTGTTTGTTTAGTAACCTTGCACCTTCTGCTTGAATACTTGATTTTCACTTTTTTTGTTGTTATTTCTCTTGATAAAGGACAGACAACTTGGAGACTAAATCACTGTATGACATATGGTGAGAGAAAGTAGGAATTAACAAAGCAAGATACTTACTGAGAACAGAGGTGTCACCAGCAAATAGTAGAGCAGTGAGGAAGGGAGGCTTTCTTTTCAGTAATTTTCATTTCCAAGAGACTCTTGGAAAAGCTTTAATATAAAGTTGACAAAGTACTTGTGCTGCAAATGTTAAGACCTTCAATTTCCTTATATGAATGAGCTGCTACTTGTTACATGGAGTTACATGCATTCTATGGTAAAAGCTGATACAAGATGTATGTAAATCTTAAATATTTAATTATTGATTCATCTGTTAATTTCTTCTACATTTTAGAGCACTGGCTAATAACAGTGATATTAGATTGTTTCTGATAATCTATTAATTACTTCCTTGACAAACTGGGGAAGTTGAATATTAGATACCTGTTCATGCAGGCACCATAAACAATAAATAGTCTGATCACAGTCAAAGGTAATATTACAGAAACTAGAGTTGCAAAAATAAACAGAACTTTGAATTCACTGGTCAAGCCTTGTTGTCTTCTGTAATGTAACCTAAAAGAAAGGAGGAAATTCTGTAACCTTTCTTTATCCCAGCAGAACTAACTTCCTTAGGAAAGAGATAGTTAAACCTTGATATCTCATCAGTGAGATAAAGCTACATATGGTGATAACTGTGTTTCTGTAGAACTCTGAGAGGTCGGTGTGACCTAGAGATAAATAGGNTTAAACTTGATTTCAGTTCATTAAGTTAGTGTTTGTATCGAAAAAAAAAAAAAAAAAAAGAATATTTTCTGTACTGAGAGCAATATTTTCTTTAATGTTTTCTCTCCAATAAAATGAAAATTTCGAACTACTGCACTTTGGTATACTCAAATGAGTGAAGAATGATCAGAAATAGACAACCTTTTCAGATGCTTTAAATGGAGTTTTTTAAACTGCATTGCACTTGGTCTTTATTTTAAGAATAAGTATTTTCCAGCACCACTAGGTGTCATCATATCTATTATTAATTCCTGTACAACAGCTCTTCCTGGTACCTAGCAGACAAAGTTGACGACTTAATCAACTTCATCACAATCTCAGTGTAAAATGAAAAAAAAAAAAAAAAAAGAGATGAAAATATAAGACATTAAGAAATTGGAGAAGTTAATCCCCAAAAGCTCAGTTACACAGAAAATAAAGAATTCTATAAAATCAGAGACTTGGAAGTTTAGAACTAAAACTCTTGTTTCATCAACTTCAGTACAGATTTTCCTCTTGAATACAGAAGTGCCTTCTTTTAATCTTCATTTGATACCTCCCATTACTGTCTGTTACATCAGTCAGATTCAGAAAAGCACATAGGCACCTGGCAAGAATCAGCTTTACATTCTTAAGCATAAAGCTGTGACCTCAAAGACAAATCCCCCAGGACTATTAATCCTGAAAGTAGCCTCTCATGACAGGCACGTCCCTTTTCCTCTAAACATCTGCAGTATACATGCATATACTTATAGAGCTGTTCTTGCCTAAGTCTTCGTCTCCGGATTGTCCTCTTTAGCACTCTGGTGATACCACAGAGCTATGCCCCAGTGCTTTGATGATGTCAAGCCACTAAATGTATTTAGTATCTACCTAACATGCTAATAGGACTTGGTTCTCGAGCTTTATGAAGAAAAACATTTGTGTTGGTTTTCTTTTTCTTTAGAGGAAAGTGACGGTGAGGAGGTATTTCTGTTTTGTATGATAAAGGACATGTCAGGTACAGGTTCAAAACCTGATTCAGGACACTGCAGGCCTTTCTCCAGCTGCAGAAACTCACAACACATTTGTTTCACTGCCAGAAACATTCCTTAGCCATCTGACTCTATGCTAGGTGAGCTGAGAATAATTTCCATCTTTTGTATGGATGAGTACAGAATCCAAGGGCTATAAGGGAGTATGGAAATCAGTTAAGCATCTCTAATTGATTTGAATATCCATTTAATATTTGTCTTCAGGCTCTGTGCCTCGGAACTACCCAGATATTTTTACCAACTATTAGCTGAAAACCCAGAATCTGTCTTAGTGATGTTCTCCCCTATATACCTTCTTGTTCAAAAACTCCTCATTATGTTTCCGTTGGAAAAATCTTTCTCTCTGAAGCGCGTTCTCTTTCATAAGAGTCTTACACCAAAGCCTCCTGGCTAATTACATAAATATGCCTTGCAGGGAGAATAGAGACCTCAGACACTACAGAATCTGGGACTATTTACTTGAAATTCAGCAGAGATTGAAAGGTGGCCACTGGGAAAAAGAAATAGTCAAATATTGAATTCATTCAGAGAAACGAAAGCACTTCCCCCCCTCCAGTTACCAGCCCCCCTAAGTACAGTAATTTAACGTACTTATTTGTCTCTCTTCTGCAATTATTCTACTTTTAAGTGAATTTAATTAAGTGTACTAATTGTTATTTTAAGTTTTTTATTTTCTAAAGGTGAAGCTGTCTAAACTCCTGGTGTGAAGAACTTAGAAGGTGACATTCTGCTAATGACGGCTCTGAGAAACTGACAGAGATTGATAGAGTGTTTTTCAAAGATGTCCCCATGAGAAGCATCTTATATTAAATGAAAATGACACTGAAACTTTTTAAAACTAACTCAGTGCTGTGTGATTGCTCTTGTTTACAAGAACTGGGATAGAGAAGCACTTTAAGGTAGTTTTCCAAATGCATGACATAACTTTCTCTTTAGAAATGTCTTCAAAGAGTGCTTTTTAAATAACAGCTTTATACTGACTAAAAATTCACTGGAAACTGTTGTTCACTGTCCTGTGTACCAGAAATGTGCACATTATGGGCCAGGATGTGTATTTTGTGCTTAAAGAATTTGCGCGGAGTCACGGAATGGCAAGGATTGGAAGGGACCTCCAGAGATCATCTAGTCCAACCCCCCTTTCTAAAGCAGGGTCACCTAGAGCAGGTTGCACAGGACAGCATCATGTTTCCTCATGTTCAGATAGAACTTCTTGTGTTCGACTTTGTACCCATTACCCCTTTGTCCTGACATCCTCTTGACAACCACCCTTTAGATATTGATAAGAATTGATAAAATCCCCTCTCAGTCGTCTTCACACCAAACAGCCTCAGGTCTCTTTCCCTTTCCTGGTAAGAGAGACGCTTCAGACGTCCCATCATCTTCGTAGCCCTCTGTTGGACTCTCACCAGTAGTTGCCTGTCTCTCTTGAACTGGAGAGCACAGAACTGGACACAATGCTCTCAGATGTGGCCTCACTAGGGCAGAGTAGAGGTAGAGGAGAACCTCCCTCCACCTGCTGGCCACTCTCTTAATGCACCCCAGGATACCATTGGCCTTCTTGGCCTCTAGGGCACACTGCTGGCTCATGGTTGACTTCTTGTCCACCAGGATTTATAGGTCCTTTTCCAAAGAGCTGCTTTCCAGAAGTCAACCATTAAACTGCAATGGTGCATGGGGTTATTCCTCCCTCAGTGCAGGACCTTATAGTTGGTCTTGTTGAACTTCATCAGATTCCTCTCTGTTGAACTTTCTAGCCTGTTCATGTCTTTCTGAGCAGGTTCAAACAGCACACCCATCTCTTGGTGTGTGTTGGGAAGGTAAAGCCTTATCTCTTAATCTGTTTTTTTTAAATTTCATTATCTCACTATAGATACTAGTAGCCTTAAGGTTTCATTTTAACAGGGATTGCATTCAGACTCCGCTCTTCTTCAGGAAATGTCTACTCTTCTTAAGAAAATACAAGGGCCAGGAGATTTCTTTAGGTTCTCCCCATTGCCCACATTCCTCAATCCGACAGGTATCGCTGCCAAAGTTTACTGCGCTGCAGTTTGCATTTCACAGCCATGCATCTACATTTCAGACATTCCATCATAACCAAATTTCTCTGTAGGCAGAGATTGAATGGATGAAGAGACTGATCCATCCTTTCTTCATGTAGAGAGTAGGAGTAGTTCTGGGAACAGTCCACCCCTGTTCAACTGTTCAAATGCACACTCATATGATATAATCCAAAAAAGTGTTGGACCTTTTGGGATTCAGTGTGATCTTTATATCCAATTGCAAGTCCAAGAAAATGCACAATCAAAAAAAATACTCTGCAGCTCTAGGTACAGGTAGGTGTGCCTCATGGGTGGCTTGCATCGCTCATCCATATAGAGTATGAAACCTGACATTATGTAAAGTTTGATCCAAGTGTACAATTCCCAGCTTTGATACCACCCTTCCCTCTGCACAGAAATCATTTCACCACTGCTTGACTTTGATCATAGAAAAACATCTTTTATATTAATCTTTTATACCATTTGAGAAATAAACCTGCGTCCCTCCGGATTTAATAGTAAAAGTAAAATTAAGCAGGGCATAAGTGCTGATGGGAAAGCTGCAGGTCTACAACACAAAAGAATTAAGTATAACAGCCCTATCACTACTTCAGAAGCAGCTCTCTTTAGAAGAAATAATGAAAAAGGAGGCATTTTATTCTCCCTTGACTTAGATATGGATTTCAGGTCTCTGTTGGTCTAGTCTCTCTTTTAGAAACAAGTGTGTGAGTATAAGTAGAAATGCCACCTTCACTGATTCCCCTGTATACTCCCTCTTCTTGAAAAATAATTAAAATCAGAAATAGAAGAGAGTGCTTGAGATGGGAATTGCCATCTATAGAGCACGTGGTCATTAGATTAGTTGTACAGTTCTGTACAGTTTTATACAGTTCATAAAAATCTATTTAATTCATGCAGTTTCGTGTGGAGGACACATAGTGAAAAGTGGCTTAGAGCGATGTTAATCACTGCTGCTATCTGTTTCTTAAATTGTCATCCCTTCAGGTGCAATGCAGGCAATATTCTCTTCTTATGGGTATATCAATGCATTAAACTCTTCTTGATGAGAAGCATTGCCAGATCAATAAGACATTTTATCCACTTTTTCATGGTGGTCCCTTGAGCCTCCAGTTTCCATCCTAGCTATTAATTGAGTCAAATGACAGCAGATATTATAAAAAAGATTTCCAACTCCAAATCTTTTTCCTACTCTTACATGGAAACCTTTCTATCACTCCAAATATTATTCAGATGTTCAGATTGAGGCCTTTTGTTTTATTTCTTCTGGACAATATCATAATCCCTTTGTCTTTTTTCTTGTTGGTTGGGTGTTTGTCTTTTTAATTACTGTTTTCCCCCTCTGAAGCAACCATTCCAATGACAGAGTCTTTTTAGGGCCAATGCCTAAGTCTGCAATTGAATGCATCCAAAGTCATCCTTCTTTGATAATTTCAGCATGGGTTTCCAATTATGTGAGGCCTCCTAGGATTTACCTTTATCTTATTATGAGAGATCAATGTAGTGATGTACATCAATGTGACTGTCTATCACTTGAAACTTCATCTTTTGAACCTCCTTGTCAGCTAGGCTTTGTGGTGACATACCCAAGATCTCTGGTTCCCATGCATCACTGATTTCACGTACCTGCCTTCCAGGCTTCCTAGCCCTGGGCATGTAAGCTAGTTCTCTGGTCCTGCTGATGAGCCCAGTTTATAAACTAATCTCCCTCTAAAGGATACAAGTGTAGCTGAACACTGGTTTATAAGAAACATATTAAGTGCAAAAGCAAAAGCCATAAGACTTAGTGCACATTACCAGTAAGGGAGGAAATTTGCCTTTTCAAGTTTACAGCTTGCTACTGCCAAACGATTGTATATGAGACACTGTGATAGGGAGCACCAGTCCTTCATGCAGCTACCAGACAGAGTGATGCAGAGGAACACACACTTATCACAAGAACCACACAGATCATTTGTTTCTGAGTATTACAAACAGCTAGATTTAGATCTAGCATTACTCACCTGTACTGCACATTTTCCAAGATTGTACCTGTTCTGTGTATTGGCATGGAATGGATTGAACAAGGGAAAAAAACAAAAAAAAGGAATGGCAAATATCAGATGGCTCAGCTTTCCTAGAAATCAGTTAAAGAATAGAAATAACAGAACAGAAGTAGTTCTGGAATGAGAGAAGATACAGGTGCTGTAGCACAAGAGTATCACAGCTCTGTGTGACGTGGCATACGGGCAAGGTGTGGGTGGACAGATGACTGAGGAGAATGGAGGCAGGAAAAAGGGCAGAAACTCCAGCTCTGACAGTTCAGCAGGAGCGCTGCCATCAGTCAGAAAGGATTCAGAAACAGGTCGGTGTGACAGCACACTGAAGCATAGAGCAGGTTGAGGAAAAGTCTCAGTTTATCTGACAAGAATAGGCTCTGCTGCACTGATCTGGTCTCCTCTGCTCGGGCTAATATAGTTCAGTCAGTGCTAAATGCCAAAGAAATGAAATGCTCAAATCCAGGAGCAACACACACTCCCACAGTTCTGCAAGCAGAGCAGGGAGGTCACTGTGGTTTGGCCTCCAGCCTCTGAAGTGCGCTTGCTAGGTACAAAGGCTGCAGACAGCTCCAGGTTCCTGGATGAGGTGAGAGTACTGGGATATCTCTGAGTCCCTCCCTTGTGGTCCTCTGACCACTGTATGTTTTATTCTTCGTGACGTGGAACTGAAAAAGATAATCAATCAGTCTTAGCTTCTGATAAAAGGGAATACAGTGGTATGAACTCTTTAAAAGACTGCTATGTTCACTTTGTTAATTTTAAGTACTTTACTAATATTAGAAGACTAAAGATGTTAAATTGGTGTTGATTTTGTATCTCAGTTACAAAAAAATGTTTATACGTTATTACCACCATTACTATTACTACTACGTACTCCTATCGCTGGTATCACTACTACAAATTAGTGTCCCAATGCCAGTAGTCACAAATCCAGAGAATTTTAAGTTTGAAAGAAACTTACAGTTAAATATAGAGCACAGATGAAAGTTCAAAGCAAAGTTTAAGTAATTTCAATGAAAGTTTTAATCGTTCAAAAACACATTCAAAAAACCCCTTTGTTTCACCTGGTAAATTACTATTAGAGTGTTATTTCTCTCTCACACCTGTTTCTTACACCTCTTAGTTCACAAAGAAGAAAATTCAGTTCCTTTCAAAGTCTACATGCTGTTAGTTTGTAGATGGTACAGCAAGTTCTTTATCTTTGACGAGGAGGATGGTTTCTCCAGTGAAGCACAAAATGCGAATCAGTTGTACCTGTAAATGCACAACTGCTGTTTCCGTAACAGAGCAGCCCTAAAAGGTCTCACCATAAATTTCAGCACATTGCAACAGAGTCTTCTGAAAGAAGAACCATACTACACTTTGTGCTCTAACCTAGCAATATACAATACTACTTTCTTTTCCACACCTTCATTTTCTGGTTGTGTTTTTGTTTTGTTTTCATTTGGCTTTTTCTCAACTTGCTTCCCCCTTCCCCTCCTTTTTCATTTGTCTCTAGGCTTAGCCTTTCCATGCTTCCTTAACTTCAGGTCTTTGCTTTTGCTTCTCTTTGATTTATTCTTTGTGACTTTTCCCTTAACTATCCATCTTCTCTAGGGGCTCTCTGAGGGCATAATTCAGAAGTTCATGATCAGAATGACTAGAATGACCTTCAATAGCATTAGGTTCTTTATAAACTTTGTCAATAGCAGCTCTTAAATTTTTGCTACAGGTTTAGCTGTATAAATAATAATATGACTCCAGAATTTGTGAAAGCTAAGGCCATTTCAGCAATAACATCAACAGATATTTACATATGCACATAGGATTTGAAACACAAAATCAGACTGATAACCCGGCTAGGGACACTACTGCTAAGTCTAGCTAAACATTGAACTGTTTTAAAATACCTTCTTGAAAATTATGAATTCCACTTAAAATCATCAGGGTTTTGGTTTTTTTTACAAAAAAAAATTAGGTTAGCTTCTCTTTATCTACCTCTGTGTGACCTGCTTGAGCAAATAGGAAGTTCAAAACCTGATATTTCGAGAAGTGAGAACTGACACTATAGAGAAACTACCAACTCCAGGGTTGGAGAATAGGAGAAAAAGCACCAAACACCAGCAACAACCTACGGAAAAATTACGAAATGAGATTTAGATTAAATTTTTGTGTCACGAACGGGCTAGTTCATGTATATGACACATTCAGTGCAGTAAAAACAGTTGGAAAGGGCCCATCTTCAGTGTTGGAGCAGTGGACAAATGTTCAGATAACACCCTTCGCAGGCTGATATTTGCTACCTCTTATGACTGTACATGCCCTGGTTATCAGATTTGTTCAGCTCTGGCTACATCAGAAAGACATACCCTCAAAGCACTAACTCATGAATGACTGCTTTCGCATTTAAACCTGCCAAACTGGGCTGTAAAACAAGGGAAAATCTATTTCTTTCTGAAGTTTTCAGTGCTGCTGCTACTCCTGGAGCTGGTTAGTCTAAAAATAATTCAGGACAGCTTGGCACTTCAGTTCCACCTGGCACAAAGTACAGCTATATGAAAAATAATTATTGTAAGAATGTGATTTTTAGACAAATGAAACTTTGGGTCATTTGTCTACAGCTTTTTTCTTGTGTACATTTATAACTACCTGTTCTTCATTACAAGGAAGTTGATAGAGACTTTTGTAACAAGTTTGTCTCTCATTTTCCACCCTAAAAGATTTGCTCAACTTTTTCATGTGACAAATCTTTCTTTGTAGTATGAATCTGGCTACCCACAGTAGAGCTGTTCTTTTGTCCTACAAAATAGTGCACAGATTTAACGGAGTTGAAAATTTTAGACATGACTGTTTTCTTGAGATCTTCAGTGAAAAAGCTGCTATTCTGCTGAAATGTTGCACCAGTGCTGGAAGTCAAGGTTAGAGTCAGGATGTAGTGTGGGGTTTACTGGCATGACTCCTGTAAGAAGTTTTGAGAAACTGCTCCAGATCAAATTTGGAGCCATCTCTGGCCATGGCCTAGAAAATTAGTGCCCCAAAATGTGAGATAATATCTTTAAGAGGGGGAAAAAACCCTGTTGGGTGAGTTCTTTTGGAGAGCAGTAGGACCTGAGAGAGACAACCATGCAGACACCAAGGTCTATGAGGAAGGAGAAGGGGAGGCACATCATGGCAGCCATTCCCCTTTGGCCCATGATGAGTTGGCAGGCTGAGCCCTTGCAGCCTATGGAGATCAATGGTGGACCTCAATCCCATCTGTGGCCCATGGAGGAACCCACAAAAGAGTGGGTAGCTGTGCCAGGAGAGGGCTGTGACTCTGAGGGACTCTGTTTTGTCAGAATACCTGTTGGAAACCTTGAGACTGGATTTGTGGATGCATTGCCCTGTATTGGCTCTTCAAGTGTTTGCAGATTAAGCTGTACCTCATCTCTGTATCTCCCTGGTTTCCTCCATCTTCCAGCTGTATAAGGCCCATCCTACTGAGGTATCTTACATGGTTTTGCTACAGGCCACGGCAGGACCACTTAGTACATCAAGAATGTTTTGGGTTTTTTTCTGGATCATGTTAATTCAGACCGTATATCACTAAATTTTAAATCAGCCTTACTACCAACATATGCTGTCCAGGCAGTAAGACTCAGCCTTCTGTGAACAGATTGGGGTTTGGTGATGTTTCCTCTGTGCCAAATGGGTCGGTATCATTACAGCTCACTTTGCACTGTGCCCACACTCCAAGGTCTGCAGGAGCTATTCCTCAGAGATACTGTCTCAGAGTATTCAGCCAACAGCACTTGGGATACAAGACTAAATGTCCTGCCTCAGGCTTATGTATTGCTTTGGGAACCTGGCTCAATCAGTGTTCCATTAAACAGAGCTTTCCACCTTCAGCATTTTCTGCTCAATTTTCCTCATCACTTTATTCACTTTATAGACAAAACATTCAGGCACATGTCACCCTGACGGGACTATTTTTTTCCTTTCACTCAAGCCACTGTAAGAAGATATTTTCCTGCAGACCATAGTCCTAAAACTCCACTGTCTTTCCTTTCATATAAGTAGATTACAAGTTTAATAGAGATAGTAGTAACCTTTGTCCATCCTATAGTGCAACTTCTTTTTTGCTTGTGTGTTCACTTCTAATGACAAGCTAATCACCCATGGGCCCAGTTCACCCTGATATCAACCTTTAGTCTACAGATACATTCCATGTTCATCTTCTACTGTTCTAGGGACTCAGTATGCTCAGGCTGTCCTGCATCTCTTCTCCCCCAAATGCAGGATCTTTTTTACTTTTCAATATTTTCTGTGTTTCCAGGGCTGTTTCTGGACAGATGAACTGTCAGTATGGCTGCTGCCTACTTCAATGGGCTGTCCTGAGCCTAATCAAGCTGGGGAAGTTGTAGAAGTCAAGGGATCATAAAGGAAAGAAGTGGCAGTAGACAGGTTAATCAGAGCTTGCATTTTTATAACATTTACTAAACAATAGACTGCCTATGGTTGCTACATTTGTCCTATCCTGTAGCTATTTCTGAGGAGTCTTACCTGTATCTGAATTTGCTTTCCATTAAAAAATGTTATTAACTGTGAATTCAGGTCTGAGATGTGCATTGACATTGGAAACACTGAGTCTCATACACACTTAAGTGAAGACATGTTATGAGGTTGATTTAAGGCAACCATGAACTCTTATCAGAAATTTAATAACACTTTTTAAAAATAATTGCTAGTATATAATCAAATAATAATTGGAGAACAAATAATAGGAAACTCTAATCACATTTGTATCTCATTTCCATTTATATTAGTAGCAAGCTTTTAGACTCCATACTTAATTGAACCTTTACTGTTACTTAATGAACAGATTGCTTGTGTTCAAGTATCTTGTAGATGGGGTTATTTTTGTTTTGTTTCTGTTTTATCCTGTGTTGTTCCCTTATCAATATGTGGGAAATAAAAAGTGGCACAGGAAAATATTCTAATAGTTTGTTGGTGTTTTTTTTAAAAAAAGAGAATTTTGGTCTCTGACGTAAATTATATTTGATGTGGCCCTTAAGTTAAAGTTTGTACTGCTTCAGTTGTTCTTCTTTTAAGTATGAAGCTATTTTTAGGAAGTGATTCATATAGGAAGATTTCATATTTCTTTACCTCATAGGATATAGAGAAAATGTACTCTGTAGTGAAAAGCCCACTTGTTTCTGTTACAGTTATTTACATGTGCTTATCAATTTTGTATTACTTGCGCACCATGGGACGTTTATCCACTTAAAAAACAAGAACATCACCACAAAAAATTAGAACAGTATCAAATACACCAGACTCGTGGTCTTATTTCAACACTATACATTGTCCTTATACTTTACCAGGGAGATATCACCAGATAAGGAAACTGTCCTCGGAGAATTCTCCAGAATTTTCTTGTGTCGTAAAGAAACCTGTTCCTTCTTCAACATAATAAATGTTCTGTTTCCTTTTCATGACAGCTGGGATGAAGGAACAGAAAATTTGGTCATCTCAATATCTTGACATCTTTAGAACAGTCAGCTGGTACTTGGAATGACATGAAACACGTAAACTATAGATGGGGACTAGCTGCTTGGCCAGGCTCACCCCACTTTTTATGGGTATGTGGAAGGCAAGAGCATATGTGTCATTAAGGTCATCCAGTCAGGGACCCTTTCAATATAAAAGGACATAAAAAGTAGAGGAGGAAATTATAAACAAGAGCATGGAGACACAAACAGCAGACAGGGATAATAGAGACAATGCCAAGGACCAAAAGCCTCTAGTTCCTAATTGCTGGGTCACCAAGAAACTGCAGGCACAATATTGGAGGTGGCCAAGGTGCACCTTGTATTGATATGAAGGGGGAAATAAGAGGAACATGAGAATTCAGGATATTCAAAAGCAGCCTGTAGGACTATGAAAAATCCCTGACTCCAGAGTCCACCAGAGGAGGCATCCCCTTAACATCTTGTGCCATATTTCTTTTGTTTAGAGAGAGGAAATCGGCTATCTGCAGTAGCTGCAGAGAAGAGGCAAATGCTCTTAGAGCATTCTAATGCTTCTCTAAAGACACTTTAATCCCTTTTGTGACTTATGTTCTTAGAACAAGAGAGATTATCTTTTGCATTATGAGGAAAATCAGCCATGAGATATGACTAACTGATTGAAAGAATATGCCAGTCATTCTGTGAGGAAGGATGGACAGGAATGCTTCACTTTTTAGGTGAATTTGAGGCAGTAGAATATGACAAAAATAGATGTTGTATATTAGAAAAGAATTATGTGTATATGAAGCAATGGCAGAGAGATCTCCCACTGATCTTTCCTGACCATCTCTGAGAAATACCAAATTGAGTGCTAATACACCAGGACACCCAAATATGCTTCCAACATAGCTTTTAAGAAACTCAGTATAAACTCACCTTAGAATTACCAAAGTGCAACTGTACGCAGAATTAAGCCCACAGGTTTTACCACACCGGGTCAGCGTCCTGTCTCTGGAACTATCTCTGCCTTAAGTATAGGTTTCATTTATTTAATGTATAATGATTCCCTTTTAATTACTTTGAACACTAAACCAGCCTGTTTGTTTTTCTGGTTCCTTTCTAAGAAATAATCAGAGAGAGAAATTCATGAAGGACTGGTCAATGCTGAAGTCACTTCTAGTTAATTTATACAATTCATTTCAGTGGTGGTAAAGCCATCGGCAAACATTCTGTGTCTTTTTTCACATGGGGGTGTCTCATGAGAATGATGATAAAGAACTATCCTACTTGCATGGTCAATCATGCAGCAGCCATGAACAATACCAAGTTGCCTTCATGGTAAAACTGTAAATAACTTGATCTTTCCTATTACTGTCTATGTACACAACTCCACACTTAGACTCAATTACATACACATGAAGTTTGTAAAGAGGTCAGTCTGGAGTGCAACCCGTTACATCAACAACACTTCTTGTAAACAGCATTCTGAAATGATGGATTTGACCAGAGAGAAATGGATATTTAAATTAAATGATTTTTTTTTTTTTTAGAAGGTAAGAAAAATATCCTCTTAAATTCCCAAGAATTCTTCAAAAGGTACTTTTTTTTAATTATTAGTATTATTTTATTTCAGAGAGAGGGGGGAATTTACAGGTTCTATTTAATTCCAAGCTTTTTTGGTAACTTTTTTAATAGAATCCAAGGGGAAATTTTACTAGGAAGACTAGCTGGCAAGAAAATTAAAGGAGAGACAATATTAAAAGGGCTTTAGGAAGATGAAGAGTGATTGCTTGAGACCAAGTTTGAAAGACCAAAAGAATAGGATAAAAAACTAGAAAGAACAAATCCTGTATGACTATCTATTTTCAAACTTTGCAGTAATATTGTCTGTAATGAACTTGTGCTAAAATGAACAGACCATCACTTGCATCCTCTGGTGTGGTCAATCTGGAGTATACTCTTTTGAGACAGAGTGTAGGGAAAAAAATTGTCACTTGGAAAAAAAAAAGAAAAGAAGGAAAAAAAGGTTGTGTTCTACTTCCCTGCTTAGAGAACTGGTCTTTTATAACACCAGTTCAAAAGCAGAAGTACTTTCAATGTCATAAAGTCGTCTCAGCTCCAACATCTGTTGCCCTATTTGGTTAAAAGAAAGGGTGGAATATATAAAATGATTTACTGTAGACCCTTGCTTTGGGGGTTGAGAGGTGGTGTGGGTTTTTTTTCCTGTTATTATATGGCCTCAAGGCTGTAATTTAGGAATATATTAATCCTAGTTTTGTTTTTTTTTTCCAAATTATTATTTACCTAAACCGGGTATATGTAAAATACTTCTTTGTGAGATGCTTGATTCCACATTGTGTGTTCTACCTGATGGTTAAGGTGGTTTTAGTAATGAGTAATGTTTGGTTGCCTGCTATTTATCCTTAGAATCTTTTTTTTGTCAGAATCATTATGACGAAATCATGATTCTAGATTCTGCCCTAACCTCGATTAGTGGATTCAGATGGAAATTAGCAGGAGTTGCTTTGTGATTTTGGGAGCAGTGCTCAGTGTGAAGTGTTCATGTCGAGGTTAGGTTTCCTATTTTGCATTTCAATTGAAGCCATACCCTTCAAATCATTGTAGCTTCCTAAAAACAAACAAACAAAACAAAACAAAACCCAACAAACAACAAACCAAACCAGCAAAAAAAACCCCAACCAACCAAGCAAAAACCTAAAGAACTCACCAACAAAACCAAACACAAAACTTTTACCTGTAATGAAATAACAAGGAACAAGGACCACCATAGACAATCTTCTGCATCTTCCCTACAGAGCACTATTAAAATGAAAATCCAAGTACCTCATAATTTTGCCGGCTTATTTCTCTTAGTTCCATCTCCAAACTGAGTCTGTCTTGAAATTTTTTTGGAGAGAAATTAGATGCTCCTCAGTGTTTGTGCACTGTAGCTAATCCTGAGGGTTAATCCCATAATAAATAAAATGATTAATAGATATTATCTGCAATAAGGCCAGACAAGAGTCTCTTGAGCTGAACTTGAAGGTTAAAACTGTTTGAAGGGCTGAATTTGGTGTGGTGGTCAGTTTGATTAAATAAAGCTGTTATCAATGCCTAAGAAGGCAGGAAACCAAACAAGACAAATTTACACTTGTAAGCGAATCCTGAGCTCCTAGGACAACTCAAATAGTTTAGAAATAGAGCTCTGTGCTGTATGTATCACGTTTTTAATACCTGCAGATTCTAATTTCTTCACTTCTCTAGCTCTCCTACCTTTTCTCTCTCTCTTTTTTTTTTTTCTTTTTTAGATCAGTTACTTCAATTTGCTTTACACTTACCAGAAAAAGATCTATCCAAGAGACAGATCATCATTTCCTGTGGTGACATCATTATTATTTTTCCCTTATGCCTACAGATATAGCTAGATATCCAGCCTGGATAAGTTGACTACACTTCAGATGTTGAAACTCCATCCCAAGTAATAAATAGGTCAGTAGCAGACTTTCTGGTTTTCTTCAAATTGTGGAACAGAAAAGCAGCTATGACGTTATTATGATAAAAAAGCCAAATTCTACTAGATTTGTAGCATGGCAAAGGTCTTTTCATTTGAATTGTTTAAATCAGTTTGTTGTATCTACCTTGCAGTAGATACAGCTTTACAAAATCAAGAAAACAATAACTAGACCAAATGGTCTGTGTTTCAGATAAAAATGTGTCAAATAATAAAATCTATATAAAGACCCCAGTGCAAGAATATAAATAAAACAGTACAGGACATGACATATTCCTTGTATCTCTATTTGAAAAAAACCACAATGACAGTTTCTTAAAAATAGTGCAGCCTTTTATAATGAAAGAGTCTATCACAGAAAAAATATGCAAAATTAAATAGATTTGAGTGTAGTTTGTTACTTGCTTTCGCTTTTCCTGAAACTAGAGAACTAACTTCTGAAACCTTAAGATTAACGAAGTTTCTTTGCATATCACAAAACTTTCTACATTCCTATTCTTTTCACTCTTGTCCCACTTCCCACTGTTACAGGCCATTCTCTTTCTCTCCTGTTTCTCTTTCCCTGCTGGCATACCACTTACACAACATAACAATGAAAGGCAGGAAGAATTGGAATAACCTTTTTTGTTTTCTTTCTTTCCATTTTTTTTTTTTTTCTGCCCTCCAGAATTCAGCTGTGATTCACCCTTGCTTCATAGGCAAACCAAAGAAAATTGGTTTCTATGCTTAGTGTTGTTATTCACATTCTACTTTACTACATTTTTATACAGTGATGGGAGTAATAAGGAAAATCCCCAAACCTGAGTGGTATTTATGGCTCTGAACAGCAGCCTGAACATATTAAGGGCAATTTTTATCATCTTACTGGAATTAATAGGATACCCTGATTACGAAGCATGATAATATTGGAAACTGCAGATAGGTAAAAAGAGAAATGTTCATACTTACTGTAATAGCTCCTCTGCAATGCGGAGATCTGATTGGACTCCAAAGTTGCCATATAATAACTTGTGTTGGCTTCTTACTCAACATTCTTCAGTAAAATGTGTCATATAGAGGCAATATCCCTGTCCTCTGTATTATCAGACAACATTTATTTACAGACATGTAACTGCCAAGGCAGTTCCTTTCTTGCTATGATATAACATATATTTACTGTAATTGATTAGAACAGAGGTGTTGATATTTCTTTTTTACCTTTTTTTTTTTTTTTTACAAATTTTGGGAGCACTGAAGATATGTGATGGGTGAAAGGAATGACAGTGAACACAACTCACTTTTTTCATTTTAGCAGTTATGCATAAAATAATGGTAATGACGTGCTACTCTGTGATACCAATATCTAAGAATCTATGAAGTTTTTTAAACATAAAGACTCCTTGCTATGGTCCTTCCTGATGCACAGTCTAGATCTTAATGGCAATATAGCACTGTTTTCTGCCAAAGTAATTTGCCAGGTGTAGAAGGGTAGGTGTATTTCAGCTCATATTTTATTCTGAAAGACATCAAACTTTTGGTATCTAATGAACAGTTCAATGGAAAAGTATTCTGAGAGTTGCCAGGAATGAACATAAGCACTTTAGATTGTCACTTTCTTCCATTAATTAATTTTCCACAGTAATATATATACCTCAAAGACCAATGCTGGGAATATTCCAGTGTACAAATTCCCTCTAAATGCTTGTAATTTTGAGACCATGAAATCAGATGTCCAGACTCTTTAATGTTTTCGCTAGGTTGGATTTAAATCCCTTTTAATTAGCTACAGCTCTGCAACAGCATTCATTAATTTGCAGAGTGTATCTAGAGCTGATGCTCTATTACATTTCTTTTAATTGTTGTTTTAACTTTCCTGAGATACCATCTGTCTTAGGTACTTGTAACTGCTATTAATTTAGTAACCTTTCCTTCTCACATGCCCAACAAGATAGGGTGTATGTGCATGCAGACCTGTGCGTATGTGTGTCTACTTCCTTGTGTTCCTAACTCTCCCTAAGAGTTTGTGCATCCTTTAGTAGCTTTGCTTGAGCTGAGATTTGGGGTTCTGAGCCAGTGTGGTGAAGAGACTAGACTGCAGGGTTTAAGCAAGTGTTTTATTAGAACCTCACTTGCAGGTTTGACTGTGAGGCTCAAGCAAACAATTTATTGGAAAAATAATACGCCACTAATGCAGGTTTTTATGGATAGAATGGAAGAATACACTATTACAATATAAAAGTAAAAGTACAGTATAACAAACTAGAAAGCATGCTAAGTATATGTGTGATAATCAATCAATCAATCAATCAGTCACGTTTACAAACTAACGACATGCTAAATATCCACTTACCCCTCCAGGTAAGGGCTCTCAATGCTTGAAAAGGTCACCTTGGCCAAAGTTCTGACCAAGGGGGAAGGGTCTCCATACAGCTGAGCATTTGGACTCCCCATTTCTAAGCTAAAATTTAGGACTTCTACCCCTCGGTGTACGTGACTGATTATAAGTTTGTTGGCTGAAAACCTTCAGGTGGTTGTGGCGAAACTATGCCTGATTGGATTATACTGGTTGGATACACAAAAGTTGCGGCTGAAACTGTCACTGAAGCCCTCCAGGCTCTCTTTTGCCTTACTTTCTCAGGAAGCTGAATAGTGGTTTGAATTGAGACTCAGGGCATACTATTCGTTGAGGAGTTTCAAAGCTTAGCTCAGGTTTTGGTTCTTTGTGTGGTGCAGCATTGTCCTGGTTGCCCTGGGGCATATGGACAACTCAGGGCTGAGCTATCTACACCATGTCACTGCATAGATAAGGCGATAGATAGGCAATCCAAGGCTGAGTCTCCTGCACAGCTCCCACCCCCCCGCTCCCGCCCGGTTGCCTGCATGTACTAAATGTTACTGAAACTTGCTTACAAATTATGAGCCAGAAAATCCGTACAGCCAGACACCTCAAGACAGTTGTGCCCACCTTATAGACTTTAGACAATCCTTCTCTTGCATCATGTATATCCTTGAAAACCTCAACTGTTCTAACATAGAGGAAGATCTGCACCTTCCTGAGTGTTCAATCGAACTAACACAACTGACTTGTCCTTATACTCTTCTAAATATATGGTGAATAACAGAGGGTTCAGAGCTTCATGTATCAAGAGTCACTCCCATGTCTAGTAATCTATTGCTCAGCTGAAGTTGCTGTACCAATAGGTGATAGGAAGAAAAATAATAAAAATTAAGCTAATATGTTCTTTGCCATATAAGAGGGAGCTGTAACTGCTGAGCTGCTATGTGGGATTTCTGTGAAGACTTCCATTAATTTCAGTGAACTATGAATTGAGGTCTCAGTGTTTCAGGGGAGAATTAAAACCAATGAACTCTAATGTCTACTGAAATCTCAATATATCAAATGATGCTCTGCTAATATCTCCTTTCAGTTATGCCAGCAAGACTCCTATTTATTTCAGCAGATTTACCTCATTGTAGTCCAATAGATGAATTTATCCTACTCTTCATAAAATGGAGCTAATTTAGTTGAATATTTTGCCCTTGGCAATTCTTGTATAGTTGTTTTCTATTCCCTGATTTCTTATTAGTAGAAAGACATGCTTTGCAAATTGAACAGTGCTCTTAATTTTCATTTTCGGTACCAATGATCTTTTCATTAGGTCTATAACTTACTCTGTGAGGCCCTGAAACACATGACCTGATTTGGTCACCAAGTTAATCAGTCCCAGCATATCTCTATATGCGTATATATACACATAGAAGAATCCATAAATACAGGAACCTAAGAGGTTAAACGTGATTTAAAAATAAATTAAAATAATGGAGAACTCTAAGAATTTACCTACTATAGCAATCTAAATAAATAGGATGTAAGTAAATAAAGGGTATAAATAAATGTCAGATAACTTCTCAGGCCATTATTCTAATAGCCATCTGCTGTGAAAGAAAGCCAAAATTTAAAATAGAAACCAACTATTTATTTTTGTTCTTCCTTTCTTAACTAGGAAATAACTAGTGCTGGGGATTTCAGAAAGTGCTAAGGGTCATCCTTGGAGTATTGCTCCCCTTGAAGATGATTCTTCTCAAGCAGCTAGAAAAATATTAATTGCTGTTAGCCCCTTTTGGAAATCCCAGTCTGAACTACTCTAACTTTCATTCATTCCATACAACATTAAGAATCTTCTGTATTCAACAACTGTATGTCTGATCTCATTTTCTTAGTCTACAGCTTTTTTTTTTTTTCTGTACTAGTTTGGATTTTGCTGCACTTATCTTAATTAATTCAATTAATTAATTTTGCATGTTAGCATAATTCAACAAAGTTGGTAAATTATGATTTAGAAGTCTTTAATTGTTCAGAGTCCTCACTTCAACAGAAGGAAAAACACTTTAATGAGAAAAATAATATTTTATTTGTAAGGACATAATTTAATTTTCATTTCTGGGATGACTGGCTGCAATTCCTCTTCATATATAAGGAAAGCTCACTAACTATTACTAATGCTTCTTGCAAATGATATCCTGAAATTTAATATTGTAATATACAATCCCTACAGCTGGGGATGTACATCAGCTAATATTTTAAGGTAATGCCCATTAAGATCAATGTCAATTAACCACAATTCATTGTTTGAATATCGATCAAGCATATTTAATTTACCATTAGCGTTAACAGAATGATGTATTAGTCAATTAAGATAGCATTGACTGAGAATCTTAATTAGGTATTTAATTCTTTAGCCAGATTTAAGACAAACCTAGCCATTGGTTTCAGTGCTTTCCTCTTGTCTAGAATCTGATTTTATTTCAAGAAAAGATACCCACTTACAGATCAGTACAAACTGCCTTTTTTCAACTCACACTGATTTTCTGTGTTTTCATTTATCTCCTGGAATTTAGTGTTTCCATCAAAGATTTTCTAAACCTTGCACACAAATTTTCTCAGGCTGAATAAGCCCATAGCAATGAGCTATTGCCTAGCTGCAGAAAACCCTTTTCCAAAGCAGTTGGGAAATCATTCTTGGGATAGCCAGTCACTGGCTGCTGCAAGAGAAAGGAGACTTTGACAGAAAAAACAAACTCACAATCCCTAAGTATTTGTGCAGAGGCTATTGGACAGTTTGCAAAATGAGCTGAAACCCTCTCTGTGCCTTATTTCCTAATGGGGTTGCCAACAAGAGAAGGGCATGGATCTGTTGGAGAGGATCCAGAGGAGGCCACAAAGATGACCAGAGAGGTGGAGCAACTCTCCTATGGAAAAGAAGGCTCTGGGGAGACCTTATAGTGGCCTTGCAGTGTCTGAAGAGGGCTACAGGAAAGCTGGAGAGGAACTTTTTATAAGGGCGTGTGGGGATAGGGCAAAGGACAATGGTTTTAAACTAGAGTAGGGTAGATTCAGATTAGACATTAGGTGGTGAGACAATGGCACGGGTTTCCCAGAGAAGTTGTGGTTGCCTTATTCCTGGAGGTGTTTAAGACCAGGCTGGATGAGGCTTTGAGCAACCTGGTCTAGTGGGAGGTGTCTCTGCCCATGGCAGAGGGATTGGAACTAGGTGATCTTTAAGGTCCCTTCCAACTCAAAGCCATTCTGTGATTCTCTGATTCTGATTCTCTGATTCATTTAGTCTGCAGCTTTAGTTCTTAACTGTGTTATCCCTTGCCACTTTTGCTCAAATGGCTATGCCAGTTTACCTTTCACATACCTGTTTTGACAATTTTGCCCTGACTGAAGTAACACATTCCTTCTGTGTGGGATGGTAAAGCGCAGTAGATTCCAGCTTTTTAGTAGCTAGATAGGAATGAAAAAGAGAGAGAAAAAGACAGACAAAATAGATATTCAGAAGTTGAACTCTAAATACAATGTTTTCTATCAGAAAATGAGAAACAAAAAAGGAGAAAAAATATTCTGTTTCAACTGGATTGAAGTACATAAATTTCTTGCTTTGATTTCCTGTAATATAACAAAAGCCTCAAAAATTAAACACAATATTTCAATATTGTCTACATACAATTTTTAATCAATATGAAATATAACTCATTTTCAGCATTTACTTCTGAGAACTTTAATACTTGGAGGTTTCATTGCAAAATGGAACAAAATAATCCTGTCATCTCATGAAATCAAAGTTTCATACTGCTGCATCTAGGAATACTCACAGCTGAAAAGAAATTAAAGACTCATTCCAAATGGAGAATAACACTGCATTGGAATTTAAGTCTGTTTTATATAAGAGTTTAATAACCAGTGCCAGTTAATAAAAAGTGGATCAAATTAAATAGTGAGAAATAGTATTGCATCTAGCTGAAATGGGTAAACTCATTTAATTTGGCTAACTGCTGCTGGAACAGCTGTAGATTGAGAGTCATGAATCAGAGTCAGGATTTAAGTAGCTAGGTTAAGTGTATCTCATTTAATAGTTTTTCTCTGGTAAAATTTCGGGGGTAACTGCTTCATCTTTATACTGTCTGTGATTCTTTCATATAGACATAAGTTCTGATTTAAATGCCACAAAGCTGACCAATAACACACTAGTTTCCATACTGGAATGACTTGTCCAATCCGGGATGTAACGGAGGTCTTTACCCAATTAGCCACGTGTCATTACTGCCAACAGAAAGGCAAAATTCTTTTATTATAAAAGCTAAAAGTTTTCAAATAATTGATTACAAGTTTCAAACACAGCTCAAGAATGGTTTTTATTTGATCTAAATATGAAATGGCAAGTAAGGGATCATGTCTATTATTCACGGATTTTCAAACAGATCGTTGGCAGAAAAAAATTCAGTGTGCTCTAATCAGGGGATGTAATTGTCAGATTTACAGGCAAAACTCATTCCTCATAAAGTAATATCCGTATGTAGTCCTCCTTTTTTAAATGGTGCTTTTGAAAAAGAGTTTGTTTATTTCTACAATGGGAAAATATAAATGGAAACTCCATCTGTTGTTATATGATCAGTGTTTCTGAAAAGCAGCTTTTTGAGACAAGAATGAAACTGTAGGATTACAAAAGTTAGCTTTGTGAATATATGTATTTTATGAATCTGATCTGAATTGTCTGGGACAAGACAGTTTATTTACTGTTTATTAACTTCTTTCACTGTTTAGAATGTGAGTAAATAGCACAGTCCAATGGATTTTAGCACTGTCACCCTTTCTTTTCTTCTTTAAATCCCTGAATTTCAGATTTTCAAGTTACTTCCTTTCTTGGTATCAATGTGTTGAATTCCTTAAGCACAACCTAAATATTCATGAGTTCTATTTATTTTTTTTCTTTAATTCTTTAGAAATAAGATAAAAGAAAGGAAGTCCTATATTGCACAGAATTACCCAAACCTAACTTCCTCTTTCAGTGCTTGGTAGCTATAATTGTTTCAGTTCCCTTTTCTTAAGCTTCCTCGTTTCCAGGCCCTATAATTAAGCTGAGTACAATTTCTTTAATATAAACTTTCTTTACCTGAAGGACAGTAGCATCAGGGCATCTCGGTCAGTGACAATGGTTCCTACACAAAAACAGAAGTAAATAACAATATGGAAAGATCGTACCAGCTTACGACTAAATTAATAACAAATCTGAGCTATTATTTACTTCTGAAAACATCACAAATGTGAAAACAGAATCTGGTGCTCTCAGACTTAAAAGACAGAGACTAG
Source organism: Baryphthengus martii (assembly GCA_013396935.1). Classification (NCBI taxonomy): domain Eukaryota; kingdom Metazoa; phylum Chordata; class Aves; order Coraciiformes; family Momotidae; genus Baryphthengus; species Baryphthengus martii. The sequence goes on along the minus strand of VWZK01021850.1, from coordinate 111,470 downwards.
ATTAACACAAGCAGTTGATCAAAAACAGTTGAATTTCAAAATACCATATTTAATTTTCAAAGCTGTGTTTAACTAGGAGAAAAGTTCAAAAGGCTGTCATTTGAACACAGCACTCTGACCCAGAGATGTTCCAGCTGGTATCAGCTACTGCCTAAGGAGTGATGGAAATCACACTAAAACTGCTCTACTTTTTCCCTTGGAAACATTAGCAATTTCTGTGTAAGATGCTTAAGTCATAGTCCTTCCAGCAATGGAACCTAAAGCTATCATTGACAAAAACAACATCAGAAAACAAGGAAGAAATTTTTAAGGAAGGGATGGAAGCCAGCTAACTTAAAAAGCTGTGCAAGATCTAAAAGAAAATATTTTTATTTGAAACCACCCCCTCCCTTGCTTTAATGGTATTAAAACATACAGAGTAACAAATTATTCAGTAATACTCGAGAGAAACGTAAGAAACTTCAAACACTCAAGAGAAGACTTACATAGCTTGCAAATGTAGAAGATTGTACTTAGTGCTGAAGAAAATCTGGATAACCTAGATAACAGTAATAAAATATACTCATGTATAAAAGATATGGAAAAATTGTTTCAGCAAGTGGTTTTGTCTATGGATAGAGTCTAACAATGAATGAATTGGAAAAACTGTAAAAAGTACCAGGAGCAGATGATATGAAAAGTTACAGGCTAAAACTTGAAATCTGTGTTGAAAGCTAACATAACATCTCAAAATAGGCCTGGCAAGTGAAATTATTGCACTGATATGGAGGGGCAGAATTGCTAATTGGCAATGAGCCACCAAGCCACATCAGTGGAAATTATTTATGCTACTAAGACCAGATGATATCCATAATTACTTGGTGCTGGTATTGCACTGGAAAGCAAAAAAAGAACAATCACCTCATTGACAGGTGGTTTATGAAGACTGCCTAATCAAGGCAAAGAAACTTCCGGAAACTATCAGGAAAATGCATGAAGGTCTTAAGCAATTTCCATTTTCTAATGTTCAGAAAAGTTGAAAAGGTATTGTAAAAGATATTTTCTAATTTATGGATTTAGTGATAAATGTGAAAGATATGCCTCACTTGTTTACATCACTTCTGGGAAATCACAAAATATCTCCGTATCTCAAAATAAATGTTCATTGACTTGAAAATTAATAATAAAGTCAATTATGGAAAATAATCAGAGAGGAAACCCCAAAAGAATATGACAGCTATTTTAAGACATAGGCACCAAAACATTCCCATGGAGGGTTGAAACAGAGTTGTCTTAGTGACTGAGAGAGCCTATTAAAACTTTCCACTGATGCTCTCTGGACAGATGCGTGGGATGAAACTCCCACATACTGCGTATTGAAAATAATCAGATCATAGGTCTGCATGGAAGAAACATATTTTCTGCCCTAAGACTATTACAAAATCATCACTGACTATTTCACGTTGGAAGAAGCTGCATGTCATAAAAGCTCTAATCTGGTACCTGTGGCTTTGCGGTTGCATCTATGTGACCATAGACAGGGGAGTCAGAAGTGGGGTCACCATGCTCCAGAGGACAAACACAAGTTCTGAGATGGTGCTGACAGATGAGGACTCCTGGTTGCAGGGTCGGTTAGTCACATGCAAGTCGTGGGGCTGAGGAGCCAGGGAGCATCAATGTCCCCATGCCATCAAGGCAATGTCTGCTGGCACAGCTTCTAGATGTGGGGGGTTAATGGGAGCACTAAGATATCCTTAGAACTAGTGCCTCCAGTATAGTAACGGCTGTGACAAATGGCTGTTCCTCAAGAAATCATCTTGCAACTGAACACATCACAAGACAAAGAAATCAAAACATCCAGCTAAATCAGAGGCCTGGGTACTATGCTTAGAAAACGTTCCCTGTGATATCCATCGGTGGTAAAAGACAGTCTAGCGGAGTGGGAAGAAGAAAAAAAAAAATATCTCCAAATATCAGCCCCTAAGGCTGAATTTAAAACTCCTTAAAGAAAGTAGTCCCTGTTACTATAGAAGCTTTAGAGATTCTGATCAAGATTTTGAAAAACACCTCCATGACTGAAGTGCTTTCCTCAGCGTGTAATCTCTTAAAAAGCCGTGATTTTGAACATCCTGGAGCCCTGATGCTTTATTCTGGAGATTTGATGCTTCTGACCCAAAGACTAAACTCCATTAATCTAGAGGAAGCAGTGCTGACTATGAGATTCTTCAGTTGATTATTCACATTCTCATAGCACACAAAAAAAAAAAAAAGTACTGTACCAGTACTTTTTCCTTAGGTATTTTGTGTTTTATATGGTTGTTACAGTTGTACTGATGAGGTTTAGGTTCTAGTGTGGTTCTTAAATGTCAAACAATAGATTTTCCTTCCCTTTTACTAAAATCAGAGCATGTTTTTGACATATACAAGAACGTTTTGAATGCACCCATATTGCAATTTAATCTGTTTAATTTTATTTCTGGAGGTCAATTTGATATGGATAGATTTATAAAATATGCCTGCTCATGCCAAAAGCTCTGCAACACCAGATATTCCAACAAGAATAGGTGACATAAAGCTGAAAGAAAAGAACAATTTATATAGTTGGGTATGTGTACATAATGAAGTTATGCTCTAATTATTTGATGAATAATGCAATAGATGGTACAAAACAGGACCTTTAAGCAGTTTGAAAACATTTCTGGATAAAAACATTCTACCAGTTTAAAGAAGATACATTTTTCATAAAGCTTTCTGGCTCTCTGTGTTTATTATTCCTGTGTTTATTATTCTTGAATATTCCTTTGTTTTGTTTTGGTTTGTTTTTTTTTTGTTCTTTTTAGTTGTGTTTCTTTATTGTTTTGTTGGGTTTTTTTTATGACAATGATGTTGCAAAGCTCATTACTTTTGACCTGGCAAAGAAATTTGATAAGCCAGTCATCCTCTTCAAGTTCTCTCAAGAACCACTTTTCATCTTGTTTGCAGGTGAAATCAAGAAGATAAATGTTTTTGAACTTACGCAGTTTTAAACCAAAAAGAAGTTGCTTTTTACAAATTTCTTCTTCTCAAGAAAACTAATATTTCTGAATATTGCTCAGACTACCATGGTAAAAAATAAGAAGTAAAATTCACCATAGTCAGCTGTTTTGATTCAGATGGGTAAGTAGATCGTATTTTTAGCTCCCTGATTACATCTCTGTCCGCATGAATACGTAATAATTACAAATATCTTCTTACCTCAAAGGGCTCATGTAAATAACCCTTAAAGACCACATGATTGGACATGTAGCACTTGTATTTCAGGCTGTTTCAAGGGACTGGAAACGAAAACCAATGCTGCCAAGCACTGGCCTGCCAGTGTTGTAAAGCTGCCAGGAATTATTTCAAAGCTTTCAGGACAAATGACAAGATGGAAATTGAGCTGTTCCTATACTAACGATGCTTGGGAAGACGGAGGCACAAAAGGCCTCAACTGCTTGTGTACATTTTTTTGAAACATTTTATAGCGCGCTGAATTTATAGAGGTCATAGTTCTTAGCTAGTTATGTGAAAGCAAGTAAGTTGCAGAAAAGGGACATGAGAAAAAGATGCCTGTTGGAACCACTGTTTAGGCCAGTGAGTCCTGGATGAAAACTCAGTCACAGGGTCAGGTTATGTTCTTCTAAAATCTGATTGTCACCTAAGCCTAAGATTGTCCCTGGTTACAGCTTCCCATGAACCTTTAATTAATTGCCATATCTGCAGTACCACAGGTTTTTGAAAAAAATATGAGGTAACTTGAGAAAAATATAACCAATTCCTTCTGAGGAATCCCCAGGGAATGATGGTCAATTCACGAGTACTTTTAAAAAGGATTTAAGCATCTTGATGAGCCTTTCCAGTAAACCTGGAGAATCTTAATAATGAAACCTTAAAACTTTTTTTTCTACATTTGTAAATTCCAGAGTTTCACGTCGAAATTTTCAGAGGTAATGTTGGTACTTGAAAATGCTAAAACTTTAGGCTATAGAAGAATTTTTGCCTTTTTGTCAGTCTTCTGCATGGATTACTATTTGTCCTGGTTTTCTGGGAGAGAATCCCAAGCCACCCATGGTTTGCAGGCCATCAGCAGTTTGGAGTCAGCCAGATCAGCTGACCTGAGCAGGCTACAAGTGTAGCCCATCCCATAAATATCATGCTCATTAAAAAGGGGGAAGTCTGCTGAGGAGAAAGACTCCCCTCGCTTGGGCTTCTTCTGCTCCTTTCCATGCCTAGAGAAGCTTACTTACCACTCTGCTCCCAAGGGCTTCTTTCCCATTTGTCGTGATTGCTGTACCTTTGCCAGGCTGAGTATAACTTTCTTTACTTTATGATGGCATTGGCATTAGCTTTGCTGTTTCATTAAATTCATTTTCATTTCAACCCATGGATCTACTGCCCTTTTCCCAATCCCTTCTCTCAGCTTGGAAGGGGTCATCAGGTGGTACAGCAACTGCTATGGCTTAGCCCTGGATACACTATCTCAGAGCTGTCTTCTTCTATGTGGGGACGTGATCTTTCAAAAATTGGTCTTCAGCTGTGCTATGCACCATGAAATCTCTGCTTTTTTCTAGTTCCAGTGATATTTGCATGTCTTTATTGGGAATGTGTTTCTAAAATAGGTCCCCAAATAAGTGCTTAAATACATTATATATTCTGTAGAAAGGTTTTTAATCATTGATGTAATGACAGATAACATCTAGAAGGTAATGGAGTCCTCCTATTATGACTAAAGAATTGTTTGTCACCACATTCTTTTCTGCTGCATTCTCTCTCATGGCAAATAATTTTAATGAAAAGCCTGCAGTAGGTTCCCTTTTATCACAATAACCATTTATTTTTAAAATTGATTCTGTAATTCTAGGGGAACTAAAGAAAAGAGGAATAGCAGCAGACAATAATCTACAAGTGCCTGAACAAACTTCTATAATTTAAGAATTAAAAAATAAATAAATAACATATATCTGTATAAATACATGCTTTAGTGCCTATTATGTTAAAAATGTAAGCCTTCAAAGACATAATTAGCTGACAGGCATGAGGCATTTTAGAATACACTTCCAGAGTAGCTATGGCACTAATTCTTACTAAACTAATAATAATGTAAATCAGAAATAACTCCCGTAGCATCTGGAAAATTATGCCAACGTGATAGCACTGTAATTGAAATCGGAATCTGACAAATTCATGAAGTGCAGCTACCACAAAAGTATTTGCAAAGGCTATAGAAGCCAGAATTAAACTCCTAAAACCAAAATCATTCAGATATGAGTCCAAATTCTATTCCTAAATCATCTCACTGTGCCTTACTATTACTGTGTATGCTATTGAAGGACTCAGGTAACACAGCAGAAAGATAAAAATTAAGGAGGAATCTAGATTTTGATTTTTTTTTTCTTTATATATATAAAGAGCCATTTAATCTTCTGATTAAGTTACAATTCAGAGAGGAAAAAACCCAACTTTTAAAACTTCAAGTAATTGAACATTCAACATATGAGTGAAGTCAGATTCATTGTTCCAGAACTGGATTTTACATTTTAATGCCATCTCTAGCAAGTCTAATCCCTCAGTAACGTTATAGAAGAAAACAAAATCCAGGCAATGCTCTGCAGAGGGTAAGAGTGTCTGTATGTGTCCTGTGTCTTGTCTAGCGAACCCCGTGGACAAAACACGTGTTTACTCTACCACACTAAGTTATTATTGCGTTTTGTACCCCAGAATTAAGAACAGAATTTAAAATTTAAGGGTTATCCTCTTACCCTCTTCCTGACTTTGTAGTCGAGTGGTTCCTCTCAGTAATATAAAAGCTCAGAATCAAATTGCTTGCAAATGAACTTATATATATATATGAAATAAGAGTATAATTGCTTTTAGAACGAACTTGTTTGCAAGTGAAAACTGCAGCATATTATCATATGTTTGAGCATGTTCTCAATGGCTCTTTACATATGTGCAAAGTCTTTATTTCAGCTTGTAGTTAGGAATATCTATTAGGATAATTATTCTAACAGAATTGAGAAAAAAAGCTTTTCCTATTATATCAAAACCAGCATGAGAAAAATATCTTACAATATACTTTAAATAAAAGAATTATAAGTAATAAGTAGATTAAGTTCAGGGAGAAAAAGAAAGCTGTATTTCATCAAGCTGGTTTCCCCTATTATAATTTCTTGAGCTGACTTGCAAAAAAAATGATTTAATTATAATCTTAAAAATATTGAAAGTATTTGCAGTGGTAAAGTATACTTTGGAGCGTTTTTAAAATGGAAGCAGAGGAAGGGGAATATTTGCAATACAGCAGAGGAACAGATGAGAGCTCATGGAGGCCAACCGCCAATTGTAAGTGTAGTTTCTTTTATCCTTTGTACCAACTCTAGAAGCAAAGTTAAGTGCTCCGCAGAATTACTTGAATACACCAATTTACTGGAGATTTTGTAACAAATTCCAAAAAGACTGTTAATCAAAAGGAAAAATATTTCTTGACAAGCTTTTCTTTTTTAAAAAATAAAAAAAATAAACTGAAAAATAGGTGCTTTTATAGCTGCTTTAACCACTCTTTATGTCTTGTTCAAGAATGTTCCCTCACACTCTGACATCTTCCTATAACTTTTATTATTTAAAAGACATGTTAAACCTTGGAGTAGAAGGTTCTGTGTATGTCCAATAACTTCTCTAATTTTGCACATTTTTGTTAGCTGTATAGCAACCTGTTTTGACTCTCACTAAATTTTTGAATTCGTTTATGTTTCTGTGTTCAATCTGACCTGATTTCTAACTACAGAATGTCAATAATATTGACGAATTTAATACAGTCAAAGAGTTCTTTGTTCATGGGTCATGACTTGGGCAATAGAAAAAGGCAAATAGTTATTTCATGTCTTCTGCCGGATGAAAACATCCGGATGATGATTGGTAACACAGAAGTACCTGCAGAATGTGACAGTTAAGATCTAGTCAATAAAAAATTGGTAAGAATTGTCATGCTATCTGCCTGGAAAATCAAAACATAAATGAGGCTTCAGGGACACAAACTGAAGCATACAGAACAGTCTCAAATATAAACTTATTTTTAATTACTTCTGAAGTACTTCAGCTGACAGTAGGAATATTTTCTATAAGATCTACAAAAGTTGGTGTCAAATAGATGACATCCTTAAAAATGATGTATTATCTGAATTCCCTGTGACTTCTTATGAAAAGGTCTGATAATACGATTAGCAGGATATGTCTCTGTGAGACAATAGAAACTGCTTCTTAGACATTTTCATTACAGTAAATATATGAGCTTGCTAAAAAAAGTTTAAAAATATATTTTGTTTTAAACAATTTATACTTTGTTTCTCCTCAAGGGATTCATTTGCCTGATGAAAACTTTTCATTTCTCTTCACAATTTTACTGTTACCAGGTCTATTTCTGCAGAAGGATCTGTGCTGCTAGGCTTAAGTACTGCCATTGACATTGGTCGGACTATTGTTGTTGATGAACTCATGATTTAGGCATTCTGCTAGTGGTCAGTGCAGAAGTCCAAACAAATATCTACTTTTTACCCAATCTAAAGAAGTATTCTCACAGCATTCTAACAACTACTTCCTTACCTGGAATACTTTTCTATGTATTTTATATTTTGAAAGTCTACAGAGAGCAAGAAGGTGGTTTTATTTTCCCATGACATTTCTCTCAGCATTTAATGACTGTTTTGTTTTCATTTCATTTTGAAGCGGAGTTTACAACTTTATACAAGTCTGCACTTGAGAACCACACAGTACTGTGTTTTGAATTCTCACAACATGCGTAAAAGAACACTCAGGTCTATTTTGACCTTTTTTTTTTTTTTCTTTTCCCCTTCATTTTGTCAGACAAAGTTAAACTGTACATAGGCATACAATTCCTTACCATTTTCTCTTGTGGTAATTGTATGTTGAGCATTAAAATGAATGGTGTAATAAAACCGAGCAATATCATTATTGCAATGATCAACCATAAAGACTGCAGGAGAGAAATTATACCTTATTTCAAATGCGTGCACATACATTATTGCATTTGTCCTTATTTCTTCAGCGATTTCAAATGTGAACGAAACCACATTTCTTTAAAGAGAAGTGTAGATACTGAGCTTCAGGGGCAGATACACCGGGAGATGATTACATAGTGGTTGAAGATGCAAAGCTGAAATTGCAACAGTTTACAATATTCCATTGCTTATATTTCCACTGCTCTCCTGTATATAGCTAAAAGCAAATAGATCATGACAGAGGTGTATAGCTAGAATGGTTTTGCTGCTACTAGAAGCACAGTCAATGAATTTTTTTTTTCTTTTTCTCTCTCTTTTCTTCCTTCCTTCCTTTTATTTTTTTAAAGGACATAGTGTCCATAAAAGTTTTTGGATTGACAGCCTGGAAGATTGAAATTCTCAATTTATCCACAGAAGAAGTACCATGCAGCTGAGATAATAATCCTTCCATACACCTCAGCCCTGACCAGGAGTGACCAGACAGAGGCAGGAGCTTCATTTCCATTCAATCCTTGGCCTTTGTGCTGACTTTGCCAATGAGGAGAGCGATTAGTGCCAACAGAAGGGTGGCTTTTATGAAGGAGATGCCTGCCTGCTATTATCAGTATTGACACCAGACAGAAAATAAATCACATTTCCAGACCTCTAAAGAGACAGAGCAATAGCAAGAACTACAGTCAGCATAAACATAACAATAAATTTCTTTTTTTTGCACCTACTACCTGAAAGCTCACAAGTTTGCTGTCTGTCTGTGCAAAAACAACAAACTGAGCTAAATGCACGTTACAATAAATTGACTTAGTGTATGACCGACCTTTGTGCTTAATGCAAAATCCTCTGAGAAATTGTGCCTGTGCTAATTGATGTTCAGGAATCACTTCTACAGCATAAAAACAAGAGAGCAAAAGGAGGCTTGTTTCCTTTACGTCCACGTTAATAAAAAATAACTGGAGTTCTTGTAGTCAACTTATGTAAAAATATCACGGTTATCCTTTTGAGTCACCCAAGGAGTTTGGTCTGGCATGGGTATAGAATGTCAATTCCCGTCTTTTTCTTTAGCAAAAGAAATAGTAAATATAGGTAACTGATGGGCAGTTCAGTATGAGTACTCAGCTGTGCTCACCTGGTATCTTGACTAGCAATGCACCACTTCCCTCTCTGGTGCCTCTGTGTTGGTATATCAGCTGGACCAAGCCAGTACACAAGAAGAGAGAGCATTCTGTCCAGGTTTTGATGTAACTGCCACATAAGTGAAGTGGAGTGTTTACTGAGCATCCTGTGAGGAGGGTTTGTGAGGAGAAGGTAGGCAGTACATAAAATCCCTTGTGAAAAAAGCCTGAAACTGCAACAGCTCTGCATGGGGATGGTCTTGGGCATGGAGTTTCTGCAGGAAAGAGTAAGAAGCAGGATTAGGAATCACCAGCACTTCTCTGCTAGAGTAACAAGGATAACACTGCAGAGTAACAGCCCTTCCAGCCCCCCGTGGTGGCTGAAGGGTTGAACAGTGCAAACTGTGGCTTGCTGGGGAATTTTCTCTCAAAGGTACAAGCAGGAAAACTATGTGGGAGAGAAGGAATGCAAGGAATATTTACAAGAAAAATGTGCCTAGTTTTATTTGAGAGATGGTTATATATTTGTTATTCATATTTTTAACTGCAATTCATCCAGTGAGATCTCCGTAAATGAAAGAGAAAAATAGAAGTAAAAGCTGATAAATTGGACTATTTTACAGAAAAAAAAAAAAGTATATCTCTGCCATTTTCATTGAAACTATGCTACGTAAGTTCAGAACAAACGTACACGTAGCCCAGTAATCTGTTTCTGACAGTGAACAGAAATACATGCCCAGAGAAAGGGATAAATCAGACGTCCAGTTCCCCAGGATATCTAAAAAAAAAAAAAAAAAAAAAAAAAAAGTATCTTCTGGACTTCTAGGGCTAGATAGAGTGATTTTGTTTGTTTTTTAGGCTTGGGTGGATTTTTCTTCTCTATCTTTGTCCTGTTGCTTTTTGAACCTATGTGAACTACGACACCCACTTGTTTAAAAAGATGTCTCTAACTGATGTGACAGGAAAGAGGACAAGAATCATTAGTTATTTACCTTCTCTAGGTCCACAGTTTTATAGACCTATATCACACCTCTATCAATATCTGTCTTCTATAAAGAGGAATCTTGACTTTGATTGTTTATTCTATGGAAACTCTTCATGTGCTTGGTACTGTACTTTTCACAACTGCTCTGTATCTCTTTTGAGGGACACACAACGCTGCTCTGTAGACACTCCTGTTGAGACCAGAGTTGCACAAAGTGTTGAAGGACTGGCTGCACTTTTAATTTGTACAAAAAAGTAACGATGTCTTCAGATTTGTTTTCTCGTCCTTTCCTAAAAATTCCTATCACTTTTTGCTTCTTGGATTGCTGCAGACCACTAGGTCGTTTTCACAGAGATATCAGTTATAACCCCATCACTGGGTAGGAACAGGCAGTTTATAGCTGTTCATGTTTTATGTAAAATTGAAGTTTTTCCCCGAGTGCATCATCATCGCTGAAGTACAATTGCCTTTTTTACCACTCAGTCGATCAGTCACTTTACATTAGTTAGCTGGTAAAATGATTAATTTTTTCTTTTTGGTCAATGGAAAAATTGTAGCTCATCTTTTGTAGTTTAGCTAAAAGGAAAAAAAACAAACCAAATGAAACAAAAAAGCCCACTGTTATCAAAGAGCATGTCGTTATCTGAGCAAGGAAGGACTGGCTAGTGGAGTTGACTCTATCCTCCGGGGATTTTTGAATACTCTGTGTGTGCAGTTTCAGTCTGCTTGTGTTCATATGACCCCGAAGAAAGAATGAAGTCTGCTGTCATGAGAAAGCTATAGAGCTTAATTAAAATAACTTACAGTTTAATTAAAAGACCCATATACAACTGTGACCGGTGAAGTAAGATGTCCTTTTGCTTATATAAAAATATAGCAAAGCAGGCACATCACGTTGCAAAAATACCCCAGATACTGCCAGAATAGATGTATGCTGACATCTTGGTGGACTCTTGCACCTTTCCCCCGTAGTCAAACACAAAAATAAGACCTTGTGATGTTATTCAAGGGAGTAAGTGGGTAGACATTTCATGAGGCTGCATAGCCAGACCTAGAAAGGAAGTAAGAGCTGATCTAGAGAAGAAAGAAAGGAGACAGACAGTCCATCAATATAGCAAAACCTGTTCCTAACGTAACACCCTCAAGACACATACATTCTTCCAACTTTTCTCCTTTCAGCTTCATGACTTCAGGAGTTTTAAGGAAATAGATGAAATAAGAAAGAAATCAGACCACTCAACTCTCACTTAGGAGCATGCAGTTATGGATCTAAGTAATCAATCAGTGCAGCATTCTGCCCCTAACAAAAGCTTGAACCCCTAGCAAAATTAGAGCTCCTTTGAATGCAGTTATTAATAGCAACAGTAACTGAAGTGACTTACTGCTGAGGCAAGCTAGCTGAACAAGTTTGCAGCTCAGAAAATGACAGCCACTCAGTGCCTACGATTGCCTTAGGACGTGCACTGACAGAGTCCACGGAAATGTTCATTAACTCAGACATATGTTCATTAGGTCAGTTCAGTCTCTCCAGACATTCTTGATTACTCTTTTCCCCATAGCAGATTTACAAAACCAGGGAGGGAAAGGGATATATCAGATGTAGGGCAAGATTCTCCAGCCCATTAAATCTGTGATAAAACACGTCAAAACAGGCACTTCAATTAACAGGGGAACCTGTTGACAGTGAGAAATACTTCTTCACAAGTTATGTCGAGTTTGCCAAGGAGCTTATTCTGTTTACTGTGGTGCCCACCCTGAGAAAGTGGCAGGGCTTTGGACTCTAACCCACATCTCCAAAACACCCTGTACTTATTTCAGTGATCCGCAACTGCACTGAAAATATGAAGTAACAAAATGTGTCAAATGATGCAAAATTATTTAGAAGTTGATGCTTGAGAAGATGTTAAGGAACTTTAGAGGGACCTGGCAAAGTGAAAAGATGTTGGAAAGATATATTGGTTTAATTTCAAAGTAGCCATAATCTTCATGAACTGGAGATATATTTTATGAGCCATCAGGTCTCTTTAACTCAGTCTGTTTTAAACTATTTTCTGAATGTTTTTGATAGGCCTGTTTACAACAGAGATAGTTTTTATTTTTATTCTTTAGGAGAAAAGAAAGGGAATAGATGGCTGGGTGAAAAGTCACATTGACAGCAATAGAACCAAAAGAATGAATAAAATGATATCTGAGATCACCTTTTTGCTTTTCGTAATTTGGATATAAAAACTTTAAATTTTCACATTTAAATATGTGTATCAAAAATTCAGTAAGCCAAATTTCTAGGAAAAATTAAAATCTCCAACTAATGTCTTTGATTTTGATAAATGAGCCTTTTCTTCCAGAACTAAAAACTAGTCATAAATTTTCTGGTTATTACAAAATAAAAAATTGTTCTTAAGCCCTATAGTAAGTTTAATAATAATTTTAGTCCTTCTTTTAAACTGTGCATTCGCATAACTGGAAACTGCTAACATGAGATCAATTATTTACTTCTTTCCTTTCCTAAAACAACTTTATCATAGTTCAGTTGTCTATGTAGTACTACTAATATATTTTTCTTCAGTGCTTACTTAATTTTGAGGCTGTTATGTTCGAGGCTGAAGAATATAATTTATAAGATTTTTGATAGTTAAGAGGTACTTCAATGTTTAGGATTTACCAGGACATTGGAATCAAGACAAAGGAAAAAATCTCTAGGAATTCCCTAAAAGAGTATATAATACTTTCTGTGAAATTTCAGAAAAAAAAAACCAAAACCCACAACTATATAGGCCAGTTAATGCTACATTATCAGATTATCTGAAGGGCTGTATAACAACCCAGATTTTCATTTCATGAAGGATTGTGTTTTCGTTGTTAAGAGTGAATATGACAAGCAAGAGCTCTGACATGTGACATAAAGTAAGATGGTCTGACAGTTTTGTTCAAACGATGGCTCCTAGCTGGAAAAAGACAGCTATTGCTTCATTGTTTGATATTCAAATTAATGTTTTACCACACTAAGCTATCATTAATTATATTATTAAATACTCTATCATTAATTCATGAAAAGTACTTTACATTCTAATACATGGAGTTAAAATTTATCGGCTATACAAAATGTGATTTCCAATGATAAAAATACAGCTCCCATAGCATCCTACAGATATTTGAGGATCCTGAAATGTCAGAGAAAAAAATCTGTCACAGGTGATATAAAAACATGAGTAGTCTGGTACTTGACAGAACAGGGATAGAAATCATCTCTACAGATCAGCTCTGTTACTCAGTGAAGACTTAGGCTCCAGAGGAAATTTCTGACCTAAGTAGTCAATACACTCATTTTGGTTTGCTCTCGATTGCAAAAAAAATGCGAAAGGAAAATGAAAAGTATACACGTGCTTTTGTTTGGATGTATTAACCATTGTCATAGCATTGCTATAAAATGAATATTTATAGAACAATTTACGTTGGAAGAAGCTTTGGGAGGTTTTCTGGAAGTTGCTACTCAGACTCTGAAACTAGAATTAATTCCATCTCTGAGGATGGAAAATTCACAGCTTTTACTACGGTCTAGCAGCTTCTGTTAGCTCAGAAAAGACCACAAAATAAAAAAGCCATACTATTCCTATAATTACTATTTTAAAAACAGTATAGTATTCTATTCGTCTTTCCAACAAATTAAAGTGCTTTCTCTGTATTCTATAAAGCTTTCATTTACTTCAGAAATAAAGCTTCTAGTTTATTACCTTTCACTTGGAGTTTTTGCAAACGTGTAGGCATTGAATTATGCAGACTTACAGGACCGCAGTTTTCACAGCTGCCAAACTGAGTTTGCTTTTTTAAAAACTTACTCAAGAATCAGTTGATGGAAAAGTATTTCACTTAGTTGTTCAGATGACTAGATGTTTTTACCTTTACACTGTAAAGCATAGTATTAAGCAGCTCAGATGTAAACAAACCAAAATAAAGAATTTACTACCAGTTGTAGCTCATCACGCTTACAAACTTTAAGCTTTTATCTTTTTTTTTTTTTGAAAAAAAAAAAAAAAAAGAAGAGGATAGTGAAAGTAGAATTTAGGTTTGGGTGGATTTTTCTGTGTACCTTTTTCTTTTAATTAACATTAAGATAACAATTATATACATATACACACACACTTCGCCTCTTCCTTTGCAGTCACTGTATAGAACTACCAGGAAAGTTATGGTAGCAGTAACAATCCAACATCAGCCATGCAGAGATCACATAAGTAGCAGACTCCAGCAGGAGGAGGCAAAGTTTCTTGAACTCGATGTGGGCATACCTGCTTCCCAGCTGGCCCTGAATCATGATACTGTCCTGTCTCTATGGCTACTTCTTGTTGTCCTCCCCTGGGGGGATTTTCTCCTGCCAATGTCCTCACTCCCATGCCTCATTCTCTCAAATGAGTTAGAAAAAAAAGTAATATTAGAAATGCGTTAAAAAGTGATGAGAGAAGTTACCAGGAAGCAGGCAGCACAAATTAGGTGATCAATATATGGGGGTGGTGACGCAGGTTGTTGAACCACCACAGGTGGACAGCACTGCAACACTACTGTCCTTAACTGATATTATTTAACCTCTCAGTACCTTGAGTTCTTCACTGATAAATTAAGAACAGTACCATTTAATGGGTATAATGCAAAACTTAATTAAGAGTTGCAAAGTATTTTTCTGGGTCATCAGAGGAGAGCTCTAATTGTGCAAAACACCAGGTGCTGAAATTGTAAATCCTTCAATGATAGAGCCTTGGGTTCCCAAGATCTTCTGTGAGATGATTAAAAGAAATGACATGAACAAATGTAATGAGAACTCTATTGATAAGAAAGTGTTTAAATTCTGAATCCTAAAAAGTATACTCTGAACCTGTACTTAACTTTGGTTCCAAATGGAACTACATGCATAGGTGAGCCGTCCACAAAATTTAAATACCCAAATAATTCAAACTGTAATGCTATATGTTCCTGGTATCACTGATTTAAGGGACTTCATTATGGCACCCCATTAATCAACTTCAGAAAATTTGAAATTGACTTCATAAAAAGAGGTAGTTCCTGATGCCTATGGGGCACGTATTTACGGGTTGTTCAAAAGATGTCTAAAACCAGGGGTTAGGTTCCCAGTCACAGTTCTGCTGAAGTCAGTGAAGGTGATTCTCTTCCAGCTTGCACTTATATTAACCATAAGTGCCACAGATGGGGTTAATGCTTTCAGATGCAGTATTTACAGCATTCTGTATTTAATAATAAGAAGCTTTGTTTGGCTAGGCAATTCAGAATGTTTTGTTGGTCTGTTAATCGGTAAAAACCTGGAATTGCCAACATTTAAAGACTTTGACTACTTCAAAAACAAACTACTGTGTTTTCCTCAGCCAATCAACCCTTTATGCAACTGTATATGTGTTAACAGCTTTCTATTTTACAGTAAAAATTTGCATATTGAATTGTGTTGAAATATCATAACATTTCTGTGTAATTTTGTTAAGAACGTGAAATCTCCATTTTAAGTAGGCCAGTTCTAAATTACCAGTCCAAAGGGAGGAAAATAAAGCAGGCTGCATTTCACACATTTCTAATCAGATAATATTAGAGACACACAGAAAAGTTTTTCTATAAGGAGATGTATACACTATTTTTTATGAAGCTTCACAGTGGAGCAGGAAGTCCTAAAAAAACAGATGAAAACTAAACTGAACCAAGCCAAAGACATATTAAAGAATACATGGTCTGTATTTCAGTTTGCAAAGTCTTCAACAGTTATTCCATTATAGCTACACAACAATCTGACAACCTGATGAAGAAGCACAGCGTTTTGGGTGACAATAATTATGAGAAAAGGTAATACAAACTTCAAAGAAAATCTGAGCATTTTAAGAGATTATTTTTGTTCCTTTTTCCATCTTAAAAATAGGAATCATGACTTACAACTGCTCTTCAACTGTATTTAATACATTTGGAAAAATTATTAATAAAACATGTGAAGCTAATAGATTAAAAAGATACATTACGAGCCAATCATTTCTTGGTAACTAATGCATTTTTAGTTGACATCTTTCTGAAATGTATGAAATTCTCTCCCCTACTCATGCTCTTTTTGTCTGATAATGTGTAAAGGAATGAAACAAATAAAAAATTAGACATAGATTCATGGTTTAAAAATACTGCATTATGAACATACTTACATTTACTGCTTTGTGACTGTTTTGCTTTGGAGTGTGTTTAACTACATATACAAGCATGTGATATAGAACTTTCTTTGACTAATATCTAAAATATCATTGCCTGAAATAAACTTATTTTATTTAAAGAATAGTGCAGTTGAAATTTAAATACTGTAGTTTAGTTTTGAAATGTAAATATCTATGGTTTAGATTATTTTTAGAACATATTTTGGGAACTGATTTCTTAATTAAAAGTTTTCTGTTTTTTTCCTATATCTTGTTTTGGTTTTCTGAGGAGGAATAAAAATTGAAGTACACTTTAAAACTGCGCTTCCAGTGCAAATCAAATAAAATTATAATATGGATTTCATTACGTATTTTATGAAAACAAGATTTTCCTTGATGAAATTTAAATTTGTCTTTATTTGCTTTTACTGTAGTTTGTTCATTTTCTCATATATTAAAAAGAAGAAGTTTGCTTCTGTTCTCTGAGGCTTTGTGCATTGGGCATGATTCTGTTCAGTCACGTCCTTTCTTATCTATTTTTTTTTTCCTCATCCACTTTTGCCTCTCCATGGGTTTACTATCCATGTTTCTGGTAATTCCTTCTACCCATTTCTAAGCTTTACCTAGTACGTGAGATAGAGAAATATCCCATTTAATAAAGTCAGAATTATCCACTTTCAGCCATCATCCATATCTGTAATATCTCAGTTATTTGTTCCTTATACTCTTTGTTTTCCTACTTTTCTTTTTCCTGTCTGCAGCACTAAACAGATACATCTTTGTGTACACTTGCAGTTTTCCTCCCTCCTCTCATTTTATCTTTTGATATTGCTTCTATTCAGAAGCAAATGATAACAAAATTGAAACTATTATACTTTGATTTCAACGACTTTTTTTTCAACAAGAAATTCAGAAGGAAACAGATTTTCCTTTCTTTTTAGGACTGAACAAAACTGTACCAAAATGTTTCATGACAAAAATATTCAGGTAAAAAAAAAAAAAAGAGAGAGAGAAAAGAAGATAAACAGTTTGATAGGTTTCTGTGGAAATAAAGAAAGTGAAAAATATCCAAACCACCCAAAAGACAAAATTCCCTTCTAGGACCATTCCATTCTCTACATGAGAGCTCCTAAATCTACTCTGGCACTTTGTGCCATTGAGAATTGTGTGGCCCCACTTGCAGAGACAGTAGGAAGTTGTCAGTGGAGCAATGGGCCCAGGAGAAAAAAATAGTTTATTTTATTGGCTTTGCCATTGACTTAATCCTTGCCCATGACTCCATCCTCTGTTCTTCCATTCCACTAGTTTGGATCAGAGATTTTATTTTCTTTATCATATTTTTTCTTACATTACTTAGGACTTCAGTGAAGACTTCTGCAGGGTAAGGTACAATACCATAAATGACAGAATGAAACACCATCTACCCTGCAAGTCCATCTCTGATAGAAGCAATAGCAGAGGTTGTTTATGAAGAACACTTGGTTCTTTTAGGAAGAACAGCTTGGTTCACTGACCCTCAAGCTCCATAACGTCTTTGAACTTTTGACTAGGGACACTGCAAGGACTATCCACTCCTACTTGTTTTATTATCTATTTATGGAGCTATTGTCCATGATTTTTCTCATTTCTATCTTGCTGCTATTGTCTGCTGCTGTGACCCTTATGTCAGGAATTTCCAGAAGGTCCCTGCTCCTTGTATGAAAAAATGTTGTATTTTATTTGTTTGAAATTTAATATCTTCCAGCTGTTTTGTTTTATTCTAATTGCAGTATTGCAAGTTTTGAGAGTTAAAACCATGCATAAGCCTTATTCACCACTCTCCTGATTTTGCAAATATTGATTAGGTACCACTTCAGTCATCATTCCAGTTGGAAGATACTCAAAAAGACCCTTTTATTCTCTCTGGGTAAGAGAGCTTTTCCACATGGTCATTATATTTGCCCTTTTTTATTTTTTTTTTAGCTCTACTGTATCTTTCCTGAGACGCCAGGAACAAAAGCACATGCAGTGCTTGTAAAGATTTCATATAATGGCAAAAGGCCATTTTCTGTCTTGTTTTCAGCAGTGTCATACAGATAATTAGCAAAAACATATGAAAAATATATGTGGCATTCAAACTGGTGCATTCAGGCTGGGGCTCTCAGTCCTAATATAAGAGTTATATTGATGGAGTCCTTGGTCATCTGAACCAAAAGAAGCCCACTGCAATTCCCTTGGCAGAGCTGCAGTGCAAAATTTATAATCCCAGGGCAGCTCGAGTTGAAACCACAGCGTGCTTAGACATATTCTCAGAGCTGGATACCTGAGAAACGATATCAACAAAGACACAGCGTGAAGTAGAGATCTGGGAGTGCCGAGGGCCACGTGTGTCCTATTTGAGGACTGAAGCCACAGTGGGCTATATTTAGGTGTGGCTGCCTGTCCTGTAATCACATTGTCCAAGCTGCATTTTAAAAAGATTTAAATTTTATTCTCAAGTGAACATGAACTTGCAGAGACTTAAAGGTGGCAAAACACCCAAAGCATAGGTGATCCATGAATTGCAGTTCCCTGCTTATTGTATTCTTCACCCAAACACATGCGAAGCCACAAGAACATAGATGTAAAACTTTAGCAGTTTCAAAAAGCATGGGTAATCAATTAAAATAATTTTTCTTCCCCAATTTGTTCGTTTTTAATATTAGGTTAATTAAATTATTTCTGATTTGACATATTGCTGCTCACTGTGAATCTTCACCATGGTATTTGGTTTTAGGTCTATTTTTTTGGATCTAGTTTCACAAATGCCATCCTTTTCCTGTCTCTGGGAAAAAAATAAATCAGAAGATCATGAGTCTTACAAATTATAAACAGTCTAAGACATCCTTTGAGTCTCTTGTATTTTTATTGTTTTTGAGTTAATGGTTGAATATTTTGAGAAATTTCTCTTTTATTAAAAAAAAAAAAGTAGTTTCCAAAATAATCAAAACCTTTTAAAAATAGGAAATTTAAAAATGCTTAAGCATCTAAACTTCATTTTGTTAGTACATTCCTTGCTTTGAGTTTTCTATTTCAGCATATGGAAAAACCAGGGTTAAGAATATCAAGTTTAGATCCTAATATTAGCTTATTTTGAAGATATCTTTTAAAGAAAAAAAAAAAAAAATCTATATAAAGTGGAAGACACAGTTATACTGGGATATATACCCTCTTAATTGCAAATCTCTGCATTTAGACCTTTATCTTAGGGAGTGACAAGTGAAAGAAATCCTGCAGTAGTTATTTTACATATGATCTTGTAGAATGAAGCTTATAAAATGTTTCATTGTCTTCTTGACTGCTTTTCCTTTATTATCTTCTATCAGATCTTATGCTCTTCCTCTTTTCAGGTAGGGTTTGTGTGAGAGAGGAGGGAGCACCAGGCAGATGTGCTACCATAGCAACTGCTACCAGTTACCAGACCAAAATTCAGTGATCAGGCCCAAACCTGACTTTTCGATTCTGTTACCCGAGGCTGGTTGTTTTCAAGGCTTTCTCAGGTTGTTCTCAGTCTTTTCTGTTCATTTCCTTCATTGTATTCTCCAGAGGCTCAATAAATGACCTAAAGGAAGGCCATCTGCCACAGCACCAGCATTCTTACCTTCACAAGCCAGTTCTATTTGTCTGTAAAGAAAGGTCTTTACCTCTTTTTCAGTGTGCCTCAAATATTATTAATGCTTTTTTTTTTTTCGCCTTTTTGTTTTTTTTTTCCAAAACAACCTGCTTTGGGGAAACAGGAAGAAGTGTTTTGTTAATCTTTTTGCAGCCGTTTTACGTGATATAGTACCAACCAAGACTGACCCTCTGAAAGGTGACAGTGTTTTGCTTGCTTTCTTTCACAGCAGTTTTCTGTGCTGTATGATCAAATTCCACCTCCGGAAAATTCTGTATGTTTCCCATTTTCTGATGTTAAAGTTATAAGTCTTTTTGTAAAGTTTCAATTCAGGAAATAATGTCTGAAATACTATTAAAATATTGCTTGAGGGCTGAATATCGAGAATCTCCTTAGGTTTTCACAGATACATAGAAAATAAATCTGGACATATTTCCAGGCATACTTAGTGAAATATAGGTGGGTTGCTTATGCATGGGAATGTATATGCATTGACTGAGAGAGGTGTCCTACAATTACACTACAAGTATCCTAGAAGCTAGAAAAAAAGGTAACTAGGAAACCTTTTTATCAAAGAGAGCATAGAAACAGAGCTCTTGGATACTTTTACACTGAAGACTGGGCCACCTGAACAGACTTTCCTTTTGCCACAACCAAAATGCTTTGACAGTGACTTCATTTTCATTAACCTGGAAAGTTATTACTCTGAATCATGAATGAGACAATCTTGGATACATTAATCCAATCCGTGGGCTGACAGATATTATTTCCTTGTATGTTTTTGTTTCTGAGAGTGAAAAGTAAATAGTGAATTTACTACCTACATTTCCTGTATCAATTTTGAGCAGTGTTGTAAATTAGCACACAAATAAATGCTCTGTGCCAAGTCAGTCGAATCTAGTGTCAGTTAGAAATGTACTTAATATAGGTACTTGTCTCCTTAACTAGTCTGTGGCTTTGAGAGTACACATGCTGCCTTCAAGTTACAGCTGAAACACCAAAAGCTGGAGCATTCATGTACCTGTATTTTATAGAAGTAAGTAGGTATTGGTTGCTTCCCTGGGACTTGGTCTTTGGCAGTAAATATCAAGACATTCAGTCTCAGCATATAAATGAATTGTATGGGCAATCCTGTTACCTGAGCTCCATGGAAATGGCGCGCTTTTTAAAGTTTTTTTTTTTTTTCTTTCTTTTTTTTTTTTTTTTTTTTTTTGCAGGGAGCCTTCCTGTTGCCTCAGCTTTACTAGCTCATCACTACAGTACAAATTAGCCACTGAGCTGCAACCGCTAGGATTACTAAGTGTTACCATATTAATTCTTCTATTTCTAGCTTTGCCTGGAATCCCCTATGTTTGCTGAGGATGGCACAAAGGATTATATCTTAGGACATTTCTGTTAAGGATTTGGTAGACCTTCACGCACATCAAGTTTTTAATTTTCTTTCCCCCCCTCCTTTTTTTTTTTTTTTTTTTTTTTTTTTTNTTTTTTTTTTTTTAATGACAAGGTATTTTGAAATTAATGAACCTGAAGTGATAGAACAGAAAAGAGGTTTAATTTTCATAGGAACCCATTCTGTTTGATATATTAGTTCCGATCCTTGGTTGCTTAAATGAAAAGAGCAGGAAGAGGTGCTCTAGCATGACTAGAGATTTCTCTTTAAGGGTTACTTGTAGGCTAAAGCCAGCACTTCAGTCTGGCAAGGAAAATTATGGACATCACTGGAGCATACTGCATGCCAGTTTCTGACACGGCCGACAAGAAACTCTTCCGCTTGGTACATGTTAGACTTTAAATTGTAATGACAGGTAACACTGCCCCAAAATCTGCCCTGGTCTTGAGAACAGAAAGACAGAAATTTTCCATGCTGCATCGAAAGCTGCCACTGCTTCAAGTGCTCTTGAAATATTGCCCAATTGCTTGTGGTTTTCATTTGTTAATTTTGTCAGCGCTTCCAGTATGGAAACATTACAAAGAGAAAAGTTACTCGGTCCTGTAGAGACTGGTAGAAAAACACTGTCTTCTGTTTTAATGGGAAAGCCTGACTTTGACTCGATACTGATATTAAGTAATATATTAGTGTGAAATCAATCCTATGGAAGTCAGAGGGGTTGAGCAGCTAAATCACATGCTCAAACTCAAATAAGTGGGGAGCAGAACTGAGGTTAAATTTAGGGTTTGGAGAAGTATTTGAGAGGCTGAATGCTTGAATTTCAAACTGAATGATTCTTCATTTCATGGATACTTTAACAGATGCACTTGGTTCAATAGAGAGCAATCCTCTGGATATCAGCATTAATACTAAAATATTCCATTATGGTCAGTACATTCATAATGAACACATGAATTATTAATGCCAGTATTTCTTCTATAGTTTCCTACAGCAGCAGTTGGGTATTTCCAAGCTAATGTAATTCTGGGATATGTCAAGCAATTTTTTCTCCCAATAGAAGCAGGGAAGTATTTAAGGGCATTGTACTAAACACCAGTGTACATCTGGTACTCCAGAAAGATAAATTCATACAGGAACCAAAGCAGAAAAAAAGCTCCTAAGATGATTGTGGCACTAAAGAATTAATTTTATTGGCAGAGACTAAAAGCATTTGACTGCATTTAACCAACTGAAAACTTCCTATAAATATGTCAGGAGAGCAAAAATCAGAGCAAGAGTTGTATAAGCTAAAGGACTATGCTGGAATAAGAACACATCACTTTAAACTGGTCATGAATACATTTACAGGATGATTTCTAAATATCCAGCTAATGAAGTTCTAACATTATTTTCCAAGGAGCATAGTGAGGACAAGTAAGTAACCCAATTTTGAGATGGTTTTCAATGACCTTTTGTTAAGAGAATTATATGAAGTAATTACTTGCAATAGCTGAGGATGAGGCTCTCTGGTTCAGGCATTCCTTTCAAGGACAATTCATGTAAAGACTTTTTAAACAGTTTAGGTAGAATCTTTTCTCCTCTTTCTTTTTTTTTTTATTCTGTAAAATAAAACAAAAAAAAATTGTCTTACCTTTTCATATAGGAAGCCAGTGACTTGTGTAATTGTGAGTGTCACCAGAAAGAGTGCTGTTTGCAGAGGAAACCTGAACACATATTTCCAGAAGAGCTGAAGGGAGCTCAACACCAGATACTTGGGGTAAGGAGGTTTCTGGACCAGGAGGAAATTGCTGCTACTGCTAGATTGAAATGAGGGGAGCACCTGTGCTGCTAGCCCTGCTGCAGCTGGGTCTTCATGCAGCTCTCCTCTCTTCCTTCATTACAAACTTGCTTCTCACTCCAATACGTCTAAATGAGCAATTAGATAATATAGTGCACTTGTAATTATCCCTAGTCAGCTCCTATCTTTCCTATCTTTTCTGCCACCTTACAGCCAATTCTATCTTTTTTAAAGCCCGACTAAACTCTTTCTTCTAAAGCTTCAGGAGAAGAAGGAATTGTTTAACCCAGCCACCAGTAGGCATATTTCTGGCTCTAGCATTAATTTCTTCTTTAGTGTCTCCCCAGGCTGATCCACATCAGCACATTCTTCAGTTGCTTCTGCTGTTTGGTCATGACACTCTCATTTCCATATGAATGAGCTGCTTCATTAAGTCGTCGGTTTTTTCTTTGCTAAGAGATTTAATTGCTATGTATTTTTCAATATTTTACAGATGTTTACAGTGATTCTATCTAATTTAATTGGTTCATTTCAGGGCTGCCAGTGCAATGTACATGGATGCTGGTTAGCAACATGAACCTGTTGAAAAGTTGGACTGTTTGCTAGTTGTTCTTATTAAAGATACTCCAAGAGGTGAACTTCAATGTTGCCTGGAAGCAAAATGAAGAAACAGACATTACTGAGGTGTATTATAAACAGGAGAGGATGTCCAATACTTCATACTCTACATGGATCATCTGTGATGGAGACCCGTGAGAATATAAGAAAACATGCTACATTGTGCACACCATACAATTTGGGTAGTTCTAGAAAGAACAGTAACAAGAAATGCCTGTGCTTTCATATCCTGCATCACACAATAGTGCTCTTGTAAAGAAAAGAAGTGAAAGTTTTTTATGCACTCTGCTGGGCAAAATTCTCTACCTGAGGAGGAGCAGAAGCTTCACAAAGGACAAAGGCATGAGTACCACATTGGGAATATAAGGAATGGAAAAAGAGAATGGGGAATAAAACAGATGTAAGGAAATAACAAAAGGTAAAACAGGGAGTTGAAACACTGGAAGGATTAGCTAAGTGAACACCTGCCTTCTGGCTGCTGGAAAGGAACCTTTCTCTTTCCGCTTTGAGACTGATAATTGATTATTAAAGGTGGCATAGTACTTTTCATTTATATTTCACTTTAACTGCACTGCAGGCAGTCCTCATGTAGAGAAATAACTTCTTCTCAAAGCCCAAGAGGTTACAAATAATTACTTTAATAGTAATTGAATTATGTCTTATTATCAGTACCATATAAGAATTATATTTAAAAATGCACTAGCAGTGATATGTAAGGTTTCAATTCTACTTAAAGTGATACATGCTTCAATTATATGTCAACTGAAATTAGTACTAAACCTAATGGAAACTATACATGCTCCTGTGTATGCTCTTTTTAAAGCTACTTTAGTGGCTTTAGTAATTCTTGCAATCCATTGAGTATGGCATTAGCATTCATACTACAGACTAACATTGCCATTGTGAACATTTATGCCATATAATAACCATGTTTCCACGTGCATGTCACAGCACAGATGCTCTAAAATTCTATACCATTATAGAAATGTGACACAAAATTTTGGCACTAAGTATCTTGACTAAAATGATTACTTAATTTTGCATTTATATATACTATTGAAATGAAAAAAAGGTTTGTTCAAAACTGCAGCCCAGAAAATACGCTGAAAAAAGGATGATGGGACATCTACAATCTGGAGCTCACGAGCATAATTCATACTCTAGTATGTACAAGAAAAATAAAGAGTGATGGGGGAGTGTCTTGTGAAATGAATTAAAGACCACAAAGTTAAGTAATCTGAAGTGTAATTGTACTGCAGTCATTTGAATTTTATGGCAGAATAAATAAGGATGACATGCAAAAAAAAAAAAAAGGTTTCCAATCTTATTATTATTGCTAAAAGTAAGATGTCAAAAAAGAGAAGGGAACGAAACAGTGAAGCTGACTGACATAGCATGTCCAAACTGCTTCATGACTAGTTCAAAATACATTATTCATGCACATGCACACAATTTAAAGGTTCAAAAATTACAAGAAATTTCACAAAACTGACTCATGTAAATATGTACTGCACATGTAAATATTTTGAGCAACATTTTTATTTCTTTTATTTTAAACACATGAAAAATACCAGGTATTATTAAACCCAGATTTTTTTTTCTGGATCTAATCCAATTCTACTGTTGATTTTTATTATACAAATAATATGGCATAAATTACCAAATCTATTCTGTATGCAGTTTTGACTGTGATGCCAGAAATGCACTTGTGTATAATAGCACAGTTTTAAAATTCAGTCTGCAGACACATGGATAAGCATTATTTGTACTGTTCATGGGAATTTTATTTTTTTTATATTGTCTAAATGAATATATCATTAAATGATCAGGCTTTAATAAACGTCTTGGTTTCAAATAAAAAGTAACTTTGCAGATACCATTTGATTTTAATAGATGTGATTCTTTTCCCACCAAAGTAAATGGAATTTATAACCTAAACTATGATGAGAACTGTGATGTGCCTTGTGTGTTTGTCCAGTTTTCACTGATATTTCATCTCTAAATTTAGGGAGGAAGAAAGAGTCTAGAATGTAGAGCACCCTTTCTTTGGGAATTTAGTGAAATAAGGTTGAGGCAGTCTTTATTTTTCATTTGGGAAAAAAAAAAATACTGTCCTGTCTTTACATAGTGATTATTGTAACCCAGTAAACATGATCTTATTATACTCTTCACATAATTACTGAGAATACCGACAGCTTTCTTATTCTCATCTTGACTTTACTTTATGTTTTTTAATTGTAATTTATAAAGGTAAACCATTACAAACTTTTGTATGTCAAGGGAATAACAAACTTGGCCTAATCTCTATCACACCTGTAGTGCAGCTGGGTGGGTATGATTCAGTAATAGCTCCACAAAGAGCCAGAAGGGCAAAACAATAACAGAGAAAAATTTGAAAAGCTCCTTGTTTTAAAACCCCATTTGTTATGCCTGTAGAGAAGTGAAGGTAAGTGCTTGCCTTGGCCTGACAAAAGGAATAGTGTAATGATTATCCATTTACATTCAACATTCACACTCCTGCAACAATAATTTATTTTGAGACCAACACCATAACAGGCCGTTACCTGATGTTTGAGAGTTGTTCACATTCTCCTTCTTAGTGCTGAAGTGTTCTGGTCGGCATTACAAACCTGTAAATAAGCGTGTCTTGTAAAGAAGAGCAAATATGCTCCTAAAACATACAATGTATGCACAGAGTGGATGAAAAATCTTTTCACTGAGATTCACCTCAGTGGCTGCTTTTTGCCAAACTGTATTTTCCTCTCCGATTTCTAGGTTTTAAACTATATTTGCCCTCCTTTTTCTGTGTAACCTTTCAAATAAAATACATGAGGTGTGGCTAAAAGAGACTTTACAAATGTGTTAACTCCTACATTTCAAGCTCAGAGAAGAATACATTTTTTTGCTCCCTTATCAAAGTGAAATGTTGAGAAGTAATTCATTTCACTGAAACTCTGCTTAGTTTGGGGGGATTCCTTCCTGTTGAAAACTTTCTGATCTTCATGCAGCATTTAACTGAATGTCAAGCTATATTTTAAACATCTGCAGAAGAGGGGAAGAAAATAGCTTACTGAAAGACTAAGGTATTTTTTTACTGATTCTCTCTGAGATCCAGCTTCAGTTCCTTCCTCTGCCTGAAAACATCTGCAATCATGTTTCTTGCTTTCCGGCAGAGTGACCTCACTATCAGGTTATTCAGCCTTTCTGAGTGGGATTTGTCAAAATTTCTTGTTAAACCTAATCCAACTCCCACAGGAAAATCCCACTTTCTGATTAATATACATGGGCTTTGCCATCTGCGTTGAGCATATTAAGTCTCATTTCCTCCTCCACTCTTTTATTGCACACTCCCATCAATGTCTTTGTATTTGGACTAGATAGAACATGGCATGGGATTGTCACAACAGCTTCCTAGATCAAAATACTTGTTTCATACTGCAAGAAGTTATCACTAGTTGCAGTATTAATAGCTATTTTAACATCAAGAACTATTTAAGTATAATGTACTTAGAGAATAAGGTTGTGAGAATCTCCTTGGGATGCTAGCTTAAGGCACTTATTTTAGATCTGCAATACCAATTAATGATTATGTATTTTGTACAAAATACAGAAGGATTGGGATTAGGAAATAGAGGAGAGAATTAGACCCAGGTCAATGAAACTCAAATACATTTAGATGCAGTGAATGCTTCAGTAGATACTTGCAGTGGATGCTATCATGATGAATCACATCTCCCCACCTCATCCAAAACTATTCAGTGAGATTTATGAATTTGTGCATAGTTTTGTGAAGAGTGACATTCACAAAATTGTTCTTGTTTATCCTTAAAATTGAATTAATTATTAGCCAGCTCTGTTAGATGAGTCATGGCAACCATTAGAGTTCAGTCAAAGCAGATATTTCGCAAGGTTCAGAATACGCATTTTTGACTCCTTTTATCTTCTGGAATGGAAACTTCCTTCTAAGGATCCTGCCTTTATTTAAATACAAACATGAACATAAATAACACTCTCAGATCATAAAACAAAAGAAAATCTTGGGGGCTTGCAATGACAGCTCATTGCCAATATATATATTTTAAGGAGTCTGTCCATATATTTTAATCACTTTAACTCTTTCTTTCTTTCAGTAGAAAGAAATATAATTAAGATGTTAGTACTTAAGAAATATTTGATTTCAAAATCAAACTTGAACTGCTATAATGTAACCATAGAAAATATTAAAACAAACTGTCCCAAACAGCTAGAAATATTCAAAAGCCCTCTTCTCTTTTTAATATCTTCTTAATGATTGTGATTAATCATTTATCATGTCGTACTGACAGGCCGAGGAAGTTTTGCAAGGTGTAATTTGGATTCAGAGTTTCCAATATTTATTTTTAGGCAAGAGTATTCTTTGGTCTAAAAGTATTTACTACTAAAGAACAAAACAACACCACAATTTTTACCTAGCATAACAAAATACAACTCATATAATTTTACAAGTATTTTTGTTTTCTTGTGATATTTTACTAGCTCATAGTATGATTCTATTTAAAATAATGCAGCAAAAAACCTTAAACCCAACAAGGCTTCCTAAGTCAGAAATCAAGAATTATTTTATCATATCTTGTGTAGCATAGGAATGGTTTTCAAATATGCACATATTTACTTAGGTTTGTTGAGTAGAAGTGTGATTATATGCTTAAAGTCCATATGTTAAATGCATATACCTATATGGATGGCCATGTATACGAGTAAGTAGCATGACAGTGTGTTAAAACATGAGTGTAGTATGGTTGTTGATGTATAAAACATTTGCCTTTAAATTATCATTTGTAGTGAATTACAAAGTGAGTAGTTGACCAGTTAGTTGCATAATTTCCTGTTTCACAGATGGAATAAATTTACCTCAAAAATATCCTCTCTGGCTATTAAATAGTGAAAATATAAACAGATGAGAAACTGAATTTGTTCTCAGGAAGTAAATATGTTTATACTGAGCTACAGCAGCAGCAGCAACAGGAATGAAATTGTACATCAGCTCATGCAATCAAAGTTAAGTTTATGATACTCAAGAGGAAATCAACAATAAAACCCATTTTGAATAAAATAAAGGAAGTAACTTTCACTTCTGTATTGCCCATTTCTTCAGGAACGGGTCAGTAGGTGTTCTTTCCAGCTTGCCTGCCAGGCAGATGAAAGGCTCCTCAGATTAATTACTGCTCAGTTGTGACAGGCTTGGGAGATGGTTTCTATTCCAAAGACCAAATTTTTTGGTTTGTTTTTTTTTTAAATGGTTGTTTTCCTTCATTTTTGTCTGATCTCTGACTCACCATTCTGGAATGAGAAGAAAAGCTTTTTGTGCACTGCCCAGATTGCCACAGATGCTATCTTGGTGGTAGCATAGGATTAAATATAGATATTTTTTCTTCTTAAGTATTTGTATCACTGTTTGTAGCAGGCCCTCTAGTCTATGGAGAAAGCCTGAGATCTATCCCAAAGCACCTTGACGTGCAGTGAAATATTGGTATTTGAATTAAAACCTAATAAGGAGCAGCAGAGAAAGTGACGTGTTTCAGCTCTGTCTTTTTTGTAGCCAATTACTCCAGGCTCCTAGTGTTCATGTCTTCCATGTACTTTCTTTAATTAGCACTTTATTAGTTGGGCTTCAGAGAGCTGGTTCTGGAGAAAACTTTCCTGAAGCTGCCAAATGGTCACAAGCAGGAGGTGATTAAATTTAGTCTTAAGCAATAGGCATCTGTATGCATTCTTTGAACCGCAGTGTGCTTTAAAAGATGTGTTCCCAATAATTTATGCCCAGAGGGATGTTACGCTGTCAGTAAATGTATCTGAAAAACTACCTCACATTATTACTACTGTCCATGCGCTATTCATTTAGATCTATTTTAATAATAGGATTCTTGACTCCTCCCCATTAAGCTCAAGTTGATTTATGTTAATGGCAGAAGAAATATGAAATGCAGGGGCCTAATTTTTGGAAGATTGGACAGGGAATAAAAGCAGCGATTTCTGCTCAGTACAATCCTTTTTTTATTGCTTCCATTATGGATAGGTCTGTTGTCTTCATTTTATAGCTATTAACCCCTGATACTGTCTTCAGAGATGATTATTAAGGAGGACTGCGCTGGTCAAAACAGTAAAAGAATTGAATAAACACAGATGATTGATTAAAACACAGATCATTTTTTTCTCTATTTATTGAGAAATGGTAAATTCAGCAGAAGATGGAGTTGTAAATCCTGTGGGTTTTGTTATAGCGCAAATGGTAGTGATGTCAGTGAAAATTTTTCATGTAATTAAAGGCTGGACGGTTGGTCAGGCTCTTCAGCCCATCGGATGTGCACAGTGCGGTGTGGCACAGAGGGCAGGCAAGGAGCAGAGGTGCAGGCTGGCTGAGGGCACATCACAGATAGGGATACTTCTTATTTAAATAGTACAGGATTTATTCCACTTCTCAGTGATTGATATCAAACAGGTGAATTTGCTTGCGTTTTGTTGTTTTTGTTTTTAAATCACCAACCCCTGTCAGCAGGTCTAGGCAGACAAGGTAGACCTTCTCCTGAGAGGAAAAGTCTGTGGTTCAGGGTTTCTGGGTGGTACCTTCTGCCCTCATTAATATCACTTCACATTTTCCCTTGTTGGAGTTGTAGTCTGGAAGATGCACAGCAGAACCACAGTATTCTAGCTGCTAGAATATCCTTCTGGCAGATAAATGTCATTTTCAAATGCTACTACAGAGGTTATTGAACACGTGCTTTCCTACTTAATAGCAATGTTGTTTGAGAGCAGGTGATTCATGGTTTTGTTAGTTCACAAGCATGAATTCTGGTAGAAGAAGTTGGAAAGATGATTATTTGCTAGCACTTTTCAAGGTGTTCATTCATAGTTAGACTATGCCTCAACCGGTTTCAACAAATGAAAATATTAAAAGAATGCAAAGGTGTTTATTTTGGATCACTTTAGTTTTTCTTATGCCATAGCTAAGAGAAATATTTTATTGTAGCTATTAAAATCCATAAACAAATTATGAAGTTGATCCACTATCCTGTACATAAATAGTATGCATGAATTCAGTAGGCTCATTTGCATTTTTAAAGGAGGATATTCAACACAGAGGTCAGCAATCTATTCTGACATACACATTGAACTGTCACTTGTATCTGTACTGAGGGAGCACAAAATTCTATGGAAGGCTAACCTGAGGGCACACTCCTGGATTTCTTAATACATACGTATCTAAATGTAAAGGAAGTGATTAATGAAGAATTCTATCTTAACGCTAGCCAATAGCATTTTGTCCTTTATACATAGTATCTTAGAACTAGGAAGCTACAACTCACAGTGAAAACAGCTAGAGGATACTGTTCAAGCAGCTGCTATCACGCTTATTAAAAATGAACAGTATATTTTTGTAATACTCTGCAAAGCGTAGCAAAAATCCCAAACAACCCATTTTACTCTCAGTCGAGATTCATTTTATGGCAATCTTACAGCTAAGCGTTTATCTGCTTTTACTGCTGTCAGTCTCCTATTTTGATCAAATTCAGTGATGTGTTGCCACGGTCATGCATTTTCAGCTGATAGGGGGCAGAAGTTCCTTGGAAAAGAGCAAGGATTAACATTTAGTTTCATTCATCAACAGGACCGATAGCACTAGGACTAGCTGAGGTTTGACAGGATCACCAGAGCGCTTTAGCTAACGAAAGCTCGAGCTCTCACTAGTGCTGTCCTGTCTCATAGGCAAGGCTGCTGCTCTATGCATGACTGTGTCTACAAACAAACTGGGGAAAAGCAGAATTTTACAGTTTCTGCACCTGTTTTGGAGCATTTAAAGCTGAACAGCATTAAATCTCTTTTGAATTGCAACTGGTTGGCTTAGAATTGGAACTTTTAATGTGAGAGTTTCTCCCAAACTCGGAAAACACTAGATATAAAGCTGCATCCAAAGATGTCTTGGGGAGAATAGATAAGGATACTTTGTAAGAGGCAAGCACAAAACTCCAGAGACCACTTATTGAGTACAAAAAGGAGCATGTCAGGTAAATCACAGGTTTTAACCTACACTTTCTTGTGTGGCCCTGGGTGAGTTCTGAGACAAACTTGTGCTATGAAAGATTAAGGTAAAATTGTCTTCTATGCTGTATGGACATATTTCTCCTGCCAAACCAACGCGTATTACATAAAAAAAAAATTGTGAATGTACACAGTGAAGGCAAACAACAAACATACATTTACAATGTATGAAAGAGCTCAATTCTCACTATTAATTAAATATTCTGTGTTCAGTAACAATCATATTATACAATTTATTCAATTTGGTGTTATCAATATTAGCCTTTATACTTCATATTCAGCATGAAAAAAACCTTCCTTTTCTTTCTAATCTTCTGTCTATTCATATTCTGCCTAGCTATCATTTTCATTTCAGAATTCTTGCCCTAAATCATCTTGTGCCACCTCTTTAACAGACAAAAAATATTTTGCTGATTGATGAAACACTTCTAGTGGTAAATAGAGCTAAACAGTATAGAAAACCACAAATATGTCTAGCACAAGAGAAGGAGGACAACTTTTTCAGTTCATAATGATGGAGTAATATTTTTTTTTTTCAAATTGCAATTAAACATTTTGGAATTTAACCAAGGTACAAGCTACTTGACGTAAAGCCCAACAGATAGACAGCTCATTCATGGATCAAAGGTAGTATATATAATTGAATTGGAAAGACTGTAATATAATTTTATTTGTTAGTATAAGTCACAAACTATTTTCAAATACTTAGGCTTTTAAACCAGGAATTTCAGAGTGTTAATATTTGTGAGTAGCAGGGGAAAAAAAGTCTTACATGACCTAGAAAATATTTCTTATGACTGCAAATGGTAGTCAGTCAGAATAGATCTTTCTGATTTGGGTGATTTTGGATTTTATCTTGCTTTGATTTTTTTCTGTCAGAACTTTTCAAGAGTAAGATTACATAAATTACATTAATTACTCTTTCATTAGCTAGTCCAAATCCTGTGTTAATAGTATATGTTATATGGCCATTTAAACTTCACTGACTACCTAAAATAGTTTTATGTTCATGTCTAAAGTTAATGGTGATGTAGATTGTAGCAGCACTTTACTATGTTTTAAGTAGCACCACTAAGTACTTACACAAGACAAGAGTTTAAAACAATTCACAAATAATATTTGATTGAAGTTCAAATCAAATAATATTTCATTAAAGAATTCTAGAAAACAGTGTATTTCACTCATTTGAATACAATAGTTTTTCTGTTCAAGTAAAAAATTTAATAGGAATTATTTGTTTATTATATACACACCAGTTTTATGCAGTTAAAATAAGAATCCTGCTCAATAGGGAAAATGAGCAGAAGTGAACAAGTAAAGAAGGGGCTTAGAGTAATTGCATTCATTAAGTTCAGCTACTTCTGAGAGTTTAAGGTGATTTGCTTAAAGTCAGAGAAAAAATGAGAAATGAAATTCTAGCATCTTTACTCTTACCATCAAATGCCTCTCAGCAATTTCTTTTTTTAAGAGTATTTTCTTTCTGAAAATGGAAAAAAAAAATAATTAGTGAAAATCTGTTGCTGCTTTTATTTCTGGTCAACAATTTAATCTACTTTTTTAGTTTTTAAACCCAGGACTTTGGTCAATTCAAACATTTTAATTACATTTAAACTTCATTTAATATGATGAAAAAGTAATGAAATGTAATGGACCTGTTTTACCATTTCTGAAATAAAAGAATTCTTATTACTTTCTAGTTTGAAGAATTTTCGTTTTTTTCCTCATAAAACTAGTCTTAAAACCAGAGCAAAAGTTTATCTCAACTAATTTGTTGCTAGAGCTGAGTAAGACTAAAAAGGAAACAAGATCCTTCTGAATTCAGCAATATAAATAAGTTATGTCTACCAGAAAGTAAGAGCAATGACATTTAATTTTCGAATACTTTTCCATAAAACTACTTTTCATTTACTGTGCTACATAATACAGAAATACATAAACAAACAAGGAAGTCACCCGACACCCCTGTGCAACCACAAACCTTCCCAGCGCTGGTGTGCTCTACTAACTTGCTGAAAGTGCACTGAGTTGTGTCATCCACTTTGATTAATAAAGATGTCAGCTGGTGCTGGCCCCAATGTCGATTCCCTAAAGAATGCCACTAGAAACTGGCTGCCAGTTTGACTTTTATCTGGATGGTTGGACACAAAGGACCTCGCTTCCATGCCTGGAAAGATCATGGAACAGATTTCCCTAGAAGATCTGATAAGGCACATGGAGGTCAGGGGGATGATTTGAAGCCAGAATGGCTTCAATAAGGGCAAGTCCTGCCTGACCAACCTAGTGGCTTTCTACAATGGAGTGGACAAGGAAAGAGCTACTGATGTCAGGTATCTGGACTTCTGCAAGGCCTTGGACATGGTCCCCCACAGCATCTTTCTCTTCAGGTGGGAGCGATACGGATTTAATGGGTGGACTGTTGAGTGGATAAGGATGGTCACATCCAGAGGGTAGTGGTCAATGACTCGATGTCCAGATGGAGATCAGTGACAAGTGGTGCTCCTCAGGGGTCTGTACTGGGACCAGCACTGTTTAATATCTTCATCATAGACAGTGGGATTGAGTGTACCATCAGCAAGTTTGCAGATGTAACCAAGATGAATGTCTAGGCTGATATACCAGAGGGACAGGATCTCATCCAGAAGGACCTATACAAGCTGGAGAAGTAAGCCCAGGTGAACCTCATGAGGAGAAGAAGAGGGTCCAGGGAGACCTTATAGCAGCATTTCAGTACCTGAAGGGGGCCTACAGGAAAGCTGAGGAGGGCCTACAAGGGAATGTAGCAATAGGATGAGAGGCAATGGTTTTAAACTGTAGAAGGATAGATTTAGATTGGACATGAGGAAGAAGTTCTTTACTATGAGAGTGGTGAGATAGTGGAATGGGTTGCTCAGAGAGGTGGTGGAGACCTCATCCCTGGAATGACTTAAGGTCAGGCCTGAGGAAGTTCTGAGTAACCTGATCTAGTTGAGAATGTCC
Source organism: Baryphthengus martii (assembly GCA_013396935.1). Lineage (NCBI taxonomy): Eukaryota > Metazoa > Chordata > Aves > Coraciiformes > Momotidae > Baryphthengus > Baryphthengus martii. Next base: position 76,732 of record VWZK01021850.1, on the reverse strand, counting down.
CTGCTCACTGCAGGGCAGTTTGACTAGGTGACCTTTAGAGATCCCTTCCAGCTCAAGGTATTCTATGAATCTATGATAAATGTGAAAACTATATTTGAATATATAAAGAAGTTAATTGTGAATAATCTTTTCAAATAGCTAGAACATTATTAAATGATCAGTTTTACTGTGTAAATACAAACTGGTTTTGTCAGTGTATGGAATCACTATATCTGGACTTTTTGAAATGAATGTCTAATACTTAACCTTGTTTGAATGTTTAAGGTCTTCTCATTTGTTTTCCTTTTTTTTTTTTTTTTAACCTTCTTTGTATATTTTATTTAATTGGTCTTCAGTTCTGAACTCTCCAGCAATTCTTTCTTCAGGAATAGCTTTTGTTGTGCTTCATTTAGTGACTGTCTCTAGGTTCATCACATTGTTGCTCACTAGGAAACAAGAAACAGAAAATAATGAAAGGAGTCAAGTGCAGCCAGCAAGTGTGGAAGGTAAAACATCAGCGTCATCTGGAAGTGATGCATCTCAAGGCACCCAAAAGAATCCACATCTTCACTTTCAAGTAACACCATTACTTACATGAAAATTAAAAGAAAGAAAATACCTGAAGCTGATAATGGCAGTAAAGTGGTATTGACTAAAGTGAGAAGCAAGTGGTGATGAACAGAGATTTCAGGTGACACAGTTAGAGTAGCAAGCTAAAAATAAGAGATTCATCAAATACATGCAGGGAAAGCAAGATCATCATCTTGCAGGAAAGAGAAATAAAGTATTACATGTATATATTCAAAAATACAACTGTCAAAAGACCTATAAGGAAACTATCATATTTGTATGCTGTTTTCCTTCAATGTTGTAGAAAAACAATGCTACTTGTATAATATGGACGTAGAGATTTCCTTTTTGCTGGAATTTTACTTGAAAAGCAGTGATGCAGAAACAGAATAACCTTCTGTGTCAGGTTATGGAATGGCAAAATAAAAAATAAAAAGGAGGAAATAGGTAGTTAAGATTATCTTGCTGAGGAGTATAAAGCATGTTGTACAAATACATACTATTAGCAGTTTAATATCCAGAGATCGTAGATAGATTTGCTACCTGATGTTTCAAGGACTTCTCTTTTTTACATAAAACATTAAAATCCTTGCCTGCTGATTCCACAGTCTGTCTAGCACGACTTTAGGGCTTGTACAGTTGATTCAGAATGTCTTTTCTATAATAATATATTTGCAAAATGATCTAGAAAATTTCTACTTCCTCCTCCTCTTCTTATTTCTTCTTTTCCTTCTCTAGTTTCTCTCTTTCTTTCTTTCTTTCACTACAACCTTTTGCTCACCCACCACAAAGCTGCTGTGGGAGTGCCTTTTAGCTTCCTATCCCAAGACCTCATTTTCCCATAGTCATGCAGTTATGAAGCTTGAACCATGGGTATGCTGGATTTTCTGTGAAAAGGGACTGCATTTGCTACCCTGTTCTTCCTCTGTCTGTGTTCCTTCACCTTGTAGCTTTCAGGCTATAACTCTGTACTAAGACGTCTTCGCCCTGCCCATCACAGCTTCTTGTTTACAACTCCAGAGCCTAGTCAACAAATATTACCCTGTAACAGACATGCACGAAGCTTAACAATCAATCACTGTTGCAACTGCATCAGGTCAAGTATGCTTCAGTAACAGCGTCATGGACGGGTAGACCCAGTGGGCATTTTCAGTGGGTCCTGATGAAAAATGTTTAGCTACTAAGCAAAAAGAGTATGGGAGAAATTGCTAGATGGACTGGGAAGGATGCCCGAGAGGTGACACTCATCAGGAGGCTGCTGTTGCTTCTCTTCCAAGCTGGGCCTTTGGAGGATGTTTTTGACCACAGCACGCAGGGGAGTTGAAGTCTGAGAAGCTTCTAGTACCATTTGAATATGAAGACTTCATACACACTCCTCTAGGCTCAGAATTCACGTTACCTTCACAGGTACAACTACAGAGTGACATATATGCCTTGATACTCTATTAAATTCTTCTAGCTCCTGAAAATAAACAGATTTTTCCACTAAAAGACATTTAAACTATTTAAAGTAACAATGTCCTCATATTTTATCATAAAGTAATGACAATTATTTAGTTTTAGAATAGCCTTTACCTGTTCAGAAGAGAAACCTGATGGAAGTTTAGCTCTTGAATCAAAGCAGTTCTTTCAAGGTGTTCTAGAAAAAAAAAGACATAATAAGCAATATCTGACTATGTTTGAATTACTTCCTTATGTCCCTTGTAATTCTGGACTTGTAATTCTTTATGAATTGTGACACAAGCACCTATGAAAGATTGAAAACTTTATGTTAATTAAAAAAAAATTCTTCAAAATAGAAGTTCCACTTGAAATGTCTATTTGCTTTTTATTTTTTCTATCAGCCATAGAGAAATTATTTAGCTTTCCCTTAAACATTGCTTCTTACACATTCAAAATGCTTTAATTTTCATTTGTCAGAAGCTGGAATGTCTTTTCAGGCTTTTTCTTTCTGAAGTGAAAATACATTAAATCAAGTTTGGTGAAATATTCTGGTTTTATGAAACGCTTTGATGAGGGGCAAAAGAGCATAACCTAAACAATGCTGATATCAACATTTGAGTATCAGTCTTGTAGAAGCAACATTGCTAATTGTAAAATGTTTTTAAATGCATCCATCTCTAGAGCAGATCGCTCATAATTTTGTAGATGCAATGAATATATTGATATAATATTTTGTGACTTAATTGCTATTCTTCTTGTTCTGTAAAGTTGTAATATATGGAAAATACTGCAGACTTCTATTCCCTGATGACCTATAGAGTACATGAAAAATTGAGAATCTTCAGCTTGCATTTTAATAGCTTACATCTAACTTATACTTGTCTGGCATTTGGTTGTGTGTTCAAATTGAATAGTGGTGTTTTTAATTGTGACTTAATCAGAGAAGAATACTGAGTAGCTCAATGCCCATTTTGAACACACAGCTGTATGTTTTGTGGATAAAAATGTGGCCATAAAACTTGACTTCTGCTTCCTAAAGCTTGTAATCAGAAACAGACATTTTGAAAAATGGTTGCAAACTGCACTGAGAATGGAATCTGACAAAAAAAAAAGATATAATTTCTATGAAATCAGATTTTGTTATTTTTCAGTTTTCTGGTTTTGTATGAGTAAAAGTTCAGATGTTGTTGGTTCAGCTGAGATTTTCACTGAGATGCTGCAGGCAGCTCAGCAGCACTACTGGCATTCTGTTTCATCATGTTACACATCTGTTCTATTTGCTGAGACACTGCCCATTTCCTGTTCTGATATCATTATCAAAAATATTTAGAAAGGCTCTATTTTTGGATGTCTAACATTAACCTTCTTAACATGAACGATTCTTAATGTTTTCCTTTTAAATACGTGAAAATAGAGAGCCAAAAGGTGGCAGTAGTCCATCCTGTATTTACTCTGTGCTTTGTCATTAGAAGTATATGCTTGCTTTTATTTGATAGATGCAATTATTTCAAATCAGATACATGATTTTTTTTTACATTTTCAATGGCTTAGCATTCTGACTACAGCTCCCATTCGATCAAAGTCTTAAAGGTCTTTGTCTGAAGTAGAGGCAAGTAAGTATCTCCTTTAAAGGCTCCATCCTCTGAAGATAGTGAGGCAGGGACTTAGGAAGTATATGACTGGGCAGGTCTGAGTGAGACCGAGAGAAGCCTTTGATCCTCACGTACAGTAGGAGGATAGGTACATCCTGTTCTCCCAAGCTTAAGCATCCCCTAAAGGTTTGCAGAGCCCTGCAGTGTGGTTACATTCAGCTCTGTGGCTTTGTGAGCTCCATGTCCCCAAAAACCCGCACAATTCTCAAGTTTATGAATGATTGTTACTGAAATTATCCCATAATAATGACAAGGAAGGCCATGGAAGAGAAATGAGGATGTCCAGCTAGCAACAGGGCCAAGGTCAGACATCAAGGATGTTTCTTTCTTCTCCCAACATAAAGGTTTTCTCTGTAGAAGTAAGTAGGGAAGTGTGTGGCTGGAGAAACAGAAGATTATTTTTGCCTTGGCTCTGCTTTGCCTTGAGCCTTCTGCCTTCCAGTGAGCACTTGGCTGAGCGTGAGGACATGGGCTTCACATGGGGAGCCAGTTGGCACGAAGAGCAGTGCAAAGCTGGCTGTGGCACGTGAAAGTTGGCAGAGAGCTTTCGTATCTCACAAATAAACTCACACTTTGCTAGGGAAATAAGGTGACTGGATGGACTTTTCCCCAAAACACTAAACTCTTTCCTTCTTCCATTGTAAACTGAGGGATGGATGAGTGAGCCTTAAGGAATATGAAAGGTATCTCCTCCACCTGAGAGTGCTGGAGGAAGGCAAAACTGTACCCATAGTCAGAAATACGGTGTTCTGCTTTCTTAGTAAGAAGCATACATTGCTGATTAACACTAGTACAACCAGTCCATAAAGAACTGGCAGTCTTTAGTCCCTGGAGGCAGCAGGCAAAGGAATGTAGTTTTACCAGGACTCAGAATGTGATGCATACTTTTGACCAAATTGAGACACAAAATTCAGGTATGAGGCTAAGCACCACTGCGAGAAGACCTCCTGCACTGAGCAAGAACATAACAATATACTCAGCGTCATAAGATACAGTCTTTAACAAGTGGTAGCTGCTTTGCTCTGCTGTTTCTGTGGCAGAATGAATTTTATCTGTATCTTCAGAAATTTCGAATCAGAAATGAACTGTCTACTTTTCTTCACCAAGGAAAGACAACTGAGGCTCGGACAATGAAGCAGCAGCAGCCAGGGCTCTGTCAAAAGAAATAGGTGGTCTTTGCTTACTTACGGGAAAGGTTCAGGATAGTTAGACACAGGTCATAAGGTCTGTTTAAATATTAATCACAGATATCAAGGAAAAGCTCAATCAATGGACAAATAGGAAGGCAGGGCTGAGAGAGGAACTGAAGGGTATGCTTGTCTAGTTTTTTGTAATGATGGAAAGTACATACAGCTGAAGGTTGTGTATAGCTCACACAGTATTTGACTCAGGCTATGGAATGAGCAAAATTAGAGAGCTGGTGCTGGAAATCATTCAAGGAAGGTGTTTTGGCAGAGTTGGACTTTTGCAATTTGATTTTAATTTTTTTTCTGATTAATCCTAGTATAAACCACTCAATTCCTGCACCTTTTACCTGAGGCATGGAGAAATGTATTGAATTCTATTTTAGGGCCAGAATGAGACCTTGCAGAATATGATTTTACAATCTGTGATAACATGGCTCCCAGAGCAGAGGTTTCTACGTAGTGTATGGGAAGAAAAGGGTACAAGTGGCTGAGGAGTGCAACATCTATACCCTCTATCTCTGAATAGAGAAATAAGAGGTGACACAAGATTCAGAAGTAAGGGAAAAGCAGATTGTGCAAAGCTACTGCAGCACAGATCTGCTTCTAACAGTATCTGCGGGTACCAAGAGCTTGCCTTTTCATGGGGAGGGAGTTACTACAGGAAAGGGCAGTCCATTGGTGACAGTGCTGTTTACAAGCATGTATTGTTAAGAATCTCCTGGTAAATCAGGATTTCATTTGTTCAACATTGTTTTGGTTATTTCATATGGAAATAGGGACCCATTAAGTTAGGGTTATCAGTGGTGGCATCTGAAAGTATACAGAGAAATAAAAGTTCCACCTGAAGAAAGTAAATCAATTTTTTATATGTGCTAAATTGTTTCATTTTATCCTTTTTTTTTATTCAGGGTTGCATTTATGGGTCACAGTAGTTGGAGACCAGCTGTGTGATCAAAATATTATGGCCTTGGCTCACAGCAGGTTCTCTCTTCTTTTTCTGAGTTTTCCTGGATGGAGATTTATTAGAATGGAAGCTGTCCACAAGATAGGAACCATTAAAGTAGGAGTCATGACTCGCACTGTGTATGTTATTGCAAATAGTTCCCGGGGGAATTAATAATGTTGTGGCCTAAGTAAAATATAAAACTCTTCATCACATTTTGTTCTACTAGGTTTTTTTTTGGGAAAAAAAAGGATTTGGATCAAAACAAAATGAGGTTATTTCTTTTAGCCTGTGTTTTTAAATCACCGCTTTGTAAAATTTGTTCTTAAAAGATTTTTATAAGGTTTTGTTTTTTTTTTCCTCAGATGGTTATAAATGTAAACCATTATTTTTCATATCAAATGAAATCATATTTGGAGTTTTTAAGATGGAGACCATCTCTGACTCTTTTTAATGTTCCCGGCACAATAGGAATACCGACGCTGCTAGTATGAGGCATAAATTGTATTTATGATCATGGAAAACTTTGCAATTGCAATCTTTTCTTAACTAAGTCTTTAAAAATTCTAAGCTATATAAAAAATAAAAGATCATTTATTTTTGAAATCTTATTTGCAAAGCAGTGGTATTAAAAGAGAGATATAATTTGTATCATCACAAGTATGTAACTGTCAAAGCCTAGTCCACAGAGAGCATGTGATGAAACAGTCTTCATCTGATACCTAATGATAATCCTATACAAATATCCTGGTGTGTTCTCTGTAGCATATTTATGATCTTGTTGTGTCTGGTCCAAGTTTCTTGACATTCTGAGTGCCCCTTTGGGGAAATATGACATCTTGCGGTAATGTACGCTGTGCATGTCAAAAAACAACGCCAATCTGCTTCTGCTACTCTGAGTTTTAAAAGCGGAAAGAGCAGGCTGCTCATTTTTTAACATATGCAAGATGGTGATGTTTACAATACCAGATGGAAAAGTAAGAACTTGTACAAAATAGTGCATTGGAGTCAAGAGAACAAGAGGAAGTAACAAAAAAAAAAAAA
>VWZK01021850.1:51058-69865 GCA_013396935.1 Baryphthengus martii | reverse complement strand
AGAAAGAGTAAAAAACCACTCAAATTTTGTATACTTTGGAATTTGGTGGTACTTTCAAACCTTACAGGCCGAAATAAAATGTCTCTGAAATACACGGGTTGTGGAATGTATAAAAAGTTGTTAGTTTCAGATTTTCCCATTTACAAAAAGCACACCTCCCCAAACAAAACACACACTCCCAATAAAAAAATCAAACCCTAAGAAAAAAAATATTAGTAAGAAATAATTACTGGGAAAATATGCAGACTAGAATGTCACCTGGTTGGCATCATGGAGTCTCTTTAACTAGGATTAAGAAATAAATTGTTAGATAAGGTAAATAAAATCTTGTAAGTCTTTGAAAACTTATCTCAGCATTGGATATCATAGTTCATCTGGTTCAGCTAAAAATCAGCCTTTGCTTGCCTGTATAAATTAGGTCATGAAAAAGCCTATCCTGATGTTGCTTAGAATATTTCAACAGGCTTATCTAGAGCTAGCCCAGATATTTCTACACATTATAACATCTATTATCCTTGTATTACTCTAAGTATGTTTAGAAAGAACCCAAGAGAGTATTGCCACCATATTTTGAGAATAAAATGACACTTAGCTATATGTGATTTCCAGCACTTACTCAGTATTTGGATAACAAAAGAAGTCTGAGCAAAACCTTCTTTCTTAAACATAAATTTCTCAGGTTTCTGCTTATAGGTGAACACATAAGATACTTCCTGAGTGATATTTATGTTCCCTTTGTAAGTCTAATTTTTGGATATCCATTTCTCTATTTTTGTTTTGCATTCACTTAGAATCAAGGAAATAGGAGCACACACACTAAATGTATAGTGCTAACCATAATGCACGGAAATTATGTGAAGAATAATAGATTGAATTTCTGTATATATAGACCTGTCTGCTCTGTCGTCTTCACTTATCCTGGCTTCACTCTATACTGCAGGAACTATCCCCTTTTCATGGTGTAAATCAAGCTGTCTAAAGTGAAACAAAACAAAAGAAAAAGAGTAAGATAATATGTACCTTCACTAAAAATAAGCTAGATTTTACTGCCGTATTTAATACAAAGTCTTAAAGTTATGTAGGAACTGTCCAACATGTCCTGGGCAAGAAAACGTCCTTTTTCTGTTGGTAAAATAATGGAGAGTTATTTTCAGGAAAAAAAAAAAAAGGTAGATGCTCAACACATTTTGAACACCTAAGAACTTTATTTTAACATCTGACTGAAGAATTAGGATTCTAATTTGAAAAAAAAATAAAAATAACAGACAACAGAACAGCAACAGCTGTATCAACCATATTTAACACGTTGCAGGTTGCAGAAATCATTATAATAGTCAAAACACTTGCTGATTTTAAACAAGCTTCTTTGGAACCACATATCTCAGCAAAGTAAAATGAAGTTGCTGTCAGTCAGAAACAGACAATCTGTCATTCAGTATGTGATAATGTAAAAACTAGGGTAATCTTTACATTTGGCCTTATGGTTTAAAAAAGCATTACACAGTTCTTCATAGGAGAGTTTCCTCTGTTGCATTCAGAAAAAATATTGCAAAAAACCAAGGTCACATGATTCTTTTTTTTTTTTTTTAATCTTACCTCTAAGTGAATGATTATAAAGCTATCAAAAACATTGGAAATATTATTCTGTCAAAATGGTCAGTACAAGATACAGCTTTGGGAATAAAGTTGTCTTTTCAAAGGGGGAACAGAATTGATAATTTAGGCAGAAGAAAAGTAGCTACAGATATAATTTACTTTTTTTTTTTTTAAAATTGATTAAATTAAAAACTACACAGTGAGATTCTATGAACTTGTGTGGAATATTTAGACTAATACTGAGTGCAATTCAAGTTCTTATGCCACATATAATATTTTATAAACAGAGTATTTAGACATGATGATCACTGGATCAAAATACGAACATTGGTGGCAACTTTGCATCCCTGAGAATGAAAGATGTTATATATTATGTAAGAAAAATATAATTATTTTTTTTTCATTCTTCCTCTTCAGTTGGATAAAGTCAGAAATAATACGAATGGAACAAGATATAAAGCCAAAGGAAATATATATAAATTCATCAGTCATACAGAAAACAACTGACTTAAGAAAAATATCAGTGAGTGATTCTAGAATTAAAAAAATAAAACCCAAGGATAACACCGATCCAAAAAATCAAACCCCTATAGAATGAAATAATCAGGGCATTAGACAAAGGAAATTATTTACAATAAGATAAAATGATATATTCGAAAAAGGAGCAAAGTTTAATATTAAAAAAAAAAAATGTATTTGCAAAGAACTTTAAAACTTCATTTACTTTGTCTCTGTCTGAAAGCACAAAAAGAATATTATTTTATATTCACAGACATCTCTTTGAGATATGTATGGAATGAAATTCACATGAAATTATTTGAACAGAAGTGGCTGCACTGGGGACATGTAAAGATGTGAACTTCAATCTTCCAAATACTACAGTAGACAGCATATTATAGTACAAGGACTGAATTAGCTCATGTTGATTTTATATTTGTAAGAAAGAACAAAAGTGTCTCATGCAGGAGTAAGTTTTCAGAGTTATCCAACACTTACCAACACGATGTGCCTCATGGAATATTTATTGCATTTTTTCCCTACATTATGCAAATAGGTCTTCAGCCCCACTGAGACACTTGAGGTTAAAAAAACCAATATTGGTCAAGCATCATACTTCTCAAAGTGTCATTTCTCTTTTTCAGGGTTAAATAAAGGGAGCATTGTAGTTTAAGGTCTACAACTATCTTTAATACGAATATTTTCAGTAGAACTTTTTGGCAAATATTTATTCCAGTTTTTTACTTCTTCCAGTGATTAGTATCAGGGTTTTTTTCATAAATATTTCAAGTATCAGATAGAAAAATTTGCATACCTAGTGGTGTGCAAAAAAAATAAAAAAATGTATTGGTGAGATAGGATATTTCACTGATTAAAAGTAACTGTCAGACAGAAATATGAAGATCTTTATAACAATTTAATATAGACTTTTGCACATTGTGTTGGAATGCAATTAAAGTTTAGTAATCGACTGATAGTTCTATAGATTGCTTGTAAAATATGAAGTGAAGTAAGACTCAGTCCTTTCCACTTGTAATGGTAAACTGTTACAAAACCAAGAACAAATATAAATCAAAATCTTATCCTTACTTAAACTACTGTCATCAATAAATTATAGATTATATAATGAAAATCAGACACAGAATACTTCTAAATATTAATTTAAGGCTTCTGGGAAATTAATGTAATTAAACAATGAAGAATTAGTTGCTGGGTTTTGTTGTTTTGTTTTTTTTTTTTAAGAAGGATGCAGAGGATAGATTTTGTTCTTATTCTGTACTTCCACATTTAGTAGTAACTCAATCAAATCTGTGGATGTAGCCTGCACTGGAACATGATAAATGCTGCAAAAATTGTTGATATATATGGTCTGACTTAATATCAGAGTAACTTACTGCCTTGAAGCTTAAATGGAATGCAAAATACAGTAAACATTGCATAAACAAGAGAAGAAACTTCTAGGGTTCAAGTACCTTATAAGATACAAAAAAAAATCTTTAAAATATCTCACCTAGATACTGGGCAATGAAAGATACTAAGACATTGATCTCTAAGTGACATATTTTAACTTCGTGTGTATATATACTATATACATATATATTACACACACGTGTGAAAATATTTGTCTGTCAGATCCCATACTGCTTTCTTGTAGGAAATTTTGCAAGTCACTGTGACTGGAGCTGAAAGATGCATGAGAGGACAGGTACTTGCAAGAGGGAAAAGAAGGGAAAGAGAAAGTATTGAGGGGAGAGGAAGCAAGAGGGAAAAAAGGAATATCAAAATCCATAATGTTAAGAATTAAAAGCATTCTTCAAATACTAAAATATTAGGGAAAAAAAGGCAGGTAAGTAGCTAAGGGTAATTTTTATTCCAACAGAAGTAAAGATATAATTAAAATTTAAGAGGGAGGGCTATGGCCTTTGCTCCATTCAGCTATCATAATATCAATAAACACCATGTCAGAAGATAGTCCCAGTCCTTTAAATTTCATTAAGAAAAGATTAATGGTTAACATTCCATAATTGTAACACTTTTTTCTCTCAAATAACACCTTGCATTGTGAAATGCAGTTTGCTACGGAAGCGATACAATAAAACACAGAAACTGGAAGGATTTTCAGTGTGATCAAAGAACTGTTCAATTTAGTTAAGCTGAGATTACTTTTTTCAGAATTTTTCTTTTACAAAACATTGTTTCTAGACCTCTAAGTTTTCATTGAGAATTCAAATACATTTTGGAAAAGTCAATTTAAAAAAAAAAAGAAATTCTAAGTGTTGACCACTTGCAAATATGTACCTCTCCCATCACTAATAACCTATTTTTGAGGAAGTAACAGTTATATGGATAAATTTTTCTGTTAAAAAAAAAAGAATCTATCTAGTGAACAGTTTAGAAATAAAATTTTACTTGACTAATTTTGATGTCAGGTAAATAAAGAAGTATCCCTATCCTAAGACAGCAATTCCATTGATGAAACTGTGCCAGAATGTACAGGAGGAAAGAATGAGTGATTTATGTGGCGCAGCTGTCAGCCTTTTGAGTTTTGAGGTAAGGGTTCAATAGTTCATACATAATCATTATTTATTCAAATATACAGTTTTTAATCAAAGGACCTGAGCCTCTTATAGCTGATGCTGATGAAGCAATTCTGACTACTGAAGTTTCACATCCTGTTGATGATGTCTGAATTAAAATCTAACAGTCCATGAGACAAGAAGGCATTTTAAAAGATAATAGGAAAGTAAAGAAATGCTTATGACTAATACCAGGTATCAATGCATCCATCTGTGCCTTTACTATTATTTACAGATGCATAATTAGCACTACTAATAATAACAAGATAACTTTTATTCCATGGTTAGTGAACAGTGTCTCCAAAGACCAGTAGGATGACTTCTGAACGATCTTAAACTGGGAAACAGTTCTTCATGACCAGTCATTTTGTACGAGCATAGGCAAGTTGGGTGGAAGTTTGGAAGAGTCCCTCTTGAGAAGATGGAATACTGGCACAAGTAGGAGGAGTCCCAGGGTGTGCAGAAGGCTGCTGAGCTGTGATATGTCTCTGTTCCTCAGAGTTAGTTTTTACTTTCCAATTCATGTAGGAATTGCTTTGATTTGCTAGATTACTGTAACTCACTTCATTATTGTTGCATCCTACATCTACGACTACTTATGATTCATTTCTTTAGAGGTATCTAAAACTTTTATGTGCTGATTTCTGTACATACAGTAATTTTATTCAAAGAAGATTACTTTAGATTGGTGTGCTCCTGCACTTGTGCATTTTCACTTTAGAAAAATTATTCAGCTTCTATTTAGCACTCCGTGAGAGGTATTTTGCTTATTTTTAAAATGCTGTTCTTTTTTGTTCATAATTTATAGCATTTTTTATCTTTTTATTGAAGCCAATCACGTGATAATATTTTTATTTCTTCTAAATTCAGAGCAGTGATTTTCTGAAGTATTTTCTGTTAGTGTTGGATCTGTTATCCTCATACAATCTACTCATGTACTAGGGCTCAAGTTCTATGAAGTCGCATATTTGAATGCAAAACTTAAAATGTACTGTAAATGTATAAAATGTATTGTCATTCTCTTTAATTTCATTTATGGAAATGATTCTTACAGAAAAAAATCTATCCAGGAATCTTAATAAAACATTCTAAAAAAAATATTTGGTTTTCCTTATTTAAATATGGTATATTAAGCCTAATGATTCACATCCATTAGTATTAAGAAATACACCTTACTTTCAAAGATTTTGAATATTACTTTACTTTGAAAGCAAGAGATCACAATCTTACCTGGAAATTTTCTATGTGGCTGCTGTATTCTGTAGAATTTCAGGTGTTCTGGTTTGATTTATTCTCTTGTAACTCATTGTCTTGTCTAGATGTCTCTGTTTTGAGATGCTTATAGCTATTTCATAGAATTACAGAGTGGCTGCAGTTGGGAGGCACCTTTGGATGACATTCTGTCCAACCACCCCATTCAACCTACAGCCAGTTGTCCAGGACATTGTCCAGCTGGCCTTTGAGTATCTCCAATGATGGAGACTCTACTATTTGTCTTTCCAGTGCTTGGTCACCCTCACAGTGAAAAAGTGTTTCTAACATTAAGATGGAACCTTCTGTGTTTCAGTTTGTGCCCCTTCCCTCTACACGTTTTGGAAGATATGAATAAAAAATATTCATGTACAGGAAAGGAAAATACTTACAAGAGAGAGTATGAAGACACAAAATAATATAGGTTTAATCTCTTTGGCTATTGGAATACCTCTGCAAACTAGTTATCTCGTTCTATTAGACTATTTGAAAGGTGCATGTAGGTTTGAGCACAAGATCTAAAGAACAGTACAAGATTCCAATGAAATACCAGGTGAAGATGTCTAAAATTGGTGATTTTTAAAAATTTTTTTTCCCGAGTTAACGGTTGGACACAGTGGTCTTAGAGGTCTTTTCCAAACATAACAATTCTAGGATTCTAGGATTCTATGTGTACACGTTTCCATACTCTTCTGCATAATTGTAACAGTTAAAGGGACAACATGAACGAAAATCACACAATGTTCAAGAGGGATATTAAAAGAAAATTTTTAAAGTGCATAGTCACGAAACAGGCCAGTTCTGCAAGAATTTAAATTGCGTGTTAATGAGTCAGGATCCTGCAAGTGACTGCCCAGGGGCCGTAGGAGGGCATACAGATCAGCTCCTCTATGTGGCTTTATGGAGAAGCACTTTACAGGGAGATGCTGTGATCTTGGCCTCCCAGATTCAGGCACCAGATTCTGGAACTGGATCCAGGAACACACAGATCAGGACTGAAGGAAGAACAGACAGAGTCCTCCTTGGATGCTGGCCACTGAACAAGAGGCTTGACCCCTGTGACTTCTCAGCTCTACACTGAATATGACATATATGACTCCTCTGTCAGTTTAGGTCACCCAATACTGGCCACTCCTTCCCACAGGTGCCACCTCTTACTTCCTGCACCCTCAACGTGGTGCACAAGATTTAGCAGTGACCTTGGTCTGCATGGGAGCAAGTATAAGCACGAGCCTTTCTGCACACACCAGTCCTTGGTAGTAACTGCAAACATGGAGTGTTATCCCTGCTGGAAGCAGACACTGCCTGTGAGAATATAACCATTAACTTCAGGCAGTGCAGTGACTTAGAAGAGACTGAGCTGAAAAGTAAAATCAGTGAACAGTTAGTTCTATTCTAGCTCAAACCAGGACACTGACCAGTTTAGGGGCGATTAGACAATCTTGCTTTAGACTGTTTGGCTGTGTTTACCCTGTCCACAAATCTTCTTGTGGTATTTAAATTCTCCAGGGTGACAGAGATGCTTGGTATGAAACCAAATACTAATTATTTCAGTATCTAAAAGGTTCTCTGGTGAACTATTACCGCTAACTCCCTTCAGAATCATCTCTTTCAAGTATGGAGAAAAGAACACACCATGTGCTTGCACTGTCATGACACTCATTATTCTACTCCAGTGGTAGTGAGTCACTGGAGCGTCCATGAGCAACTGTGAATACACAACATATCTTGTTTAAAAACATATCAGAATATCAGATTCCAAGCTGGTACTGAATCACTTCTGCTTCTAACTAATGATATCTGCTGTGAAAAAAAAAATAAAAATTGCTGTCTCAATTTGCAAAGGATCAGTTCAACCCAATTAGCTAGTAATGCAGTGATGGTAATTGTCATAATGATTTTAAAGAGCTGTTGAAAACATTTCTGGCTATGAATCCAAAACAAGTAACTGCTGATATTTGGAGTTTTTTGAAAATATCTCATTTTGTAAGTGAATATACTTCATAAAAATATGGAAATAATATAAACACTGATTCTAATCAAATAAAATAGGATAGAAAAAAAATACTAGCACCATAGCTAATCACATGCAGAGGTCTAGGACAGTGTAAAAAATGCATTATGTTTAATAACCATAAAACATCCAGAAAATGCAGAGATCAAAAAATAATGCAAACCTGAACTTCTTGCTTACAAACTGAATTACATGCAGAGCACTACGTGTGTGACTGTTTCTGTCAAGAGGTGTCATTCAGGAGCATATTATTTGAAGATGGAATTACATTACTATCCACAGCATCCTATACAAAGCGCATATTTTTCAGCATCTTCCCAGACAAAATTTTTTTGAGCTTTCCCTCTCATTCTCTTTTTCATTATTATTTAACTATTTAAATGCAATTGCTTCTCTGATTTGCCACACTGCGCTGGAAGTCTGCCACAGGGTTTGCCAGGAGCAGAATCTTGTCGTTTTCTGTCACTTCATTCTTAAAAGGTGACAGAAATCAGTGATGATCTTTAAATAATAATTCATAGAGTATTGGGAATGCAAATACAGGAGTAACCAATAAAGCGGAAGATACATCACTATTTTCTGCATGTCATGCTATTTTTTAGATTTAAGTAGGAATGAAGTGATACCTAAGCCATACATTAACCACGGGAATAAATTTCAGTCTGCCCACAGCAATTCTTTCCATTGTTAAATCTTTCAGGTGCTTAAGGCTTGTTTAAAACTGTGAATCACATGGGCAGTGTAAGAATATGAATAGGCACTAACACCTTTAAGTGTGAATTTAATGAAGAGCTGCCCAAAGTAGTACATGACAAATCCAGACAAATGGTGCTTTGCACAGTCCACCCAAGCTAATTGATTTCCATCCCATGCTTGGGATGGATGCCAAATTTCAAGCTGAGTTTAATTTCTGTTGTTTCTGTTACTCTTTCAAGCGTCTATAGTCTCTTTGGACCTTGTCTACAATTAAACTGCTGAGTGATGACCCTTATTTGCACCAGTGTGAGCCTGTAATTAAAGGTAAGCAGTTTTAGGATGAAGGGCAGAATGCTCTCCATATGCTGAATTGTGAGAAACTGTTGTTCAAATTCTGCAATTCTGCTTTTCTAATCTCAACTTTGAGGAATCTAAATAGAATAGTGTGAGTAAGGGTGGTGCAGCATAAAGCTAACTTGAGCTTCCTTGTTTCTGTTATCTTCATACATGTTGTTCACAAACAGGGAACCTCTGCTCTCCTTCACAGTCAAGGTCACTGTTTACTACATGGGCAACTGTTCCTGGAATAACGGGTTATAAAAAAATAATCGAAGAAAGACTACAGAATTAATAACAAAACCATTTACAACAATGAAGCACGAAAAGAGAAATGCTGTGGAAGAAAGATCTACACCATGGTTCTGTAGGTATCTAATGCAGTCACTCAGAAGAACGTAGGCTGAATGGTCCTACCTTGTTTTCTAGTGAACATCTGGAACTGGAGCTCTAAAATTCTGGGCATTCCAAGGCAACTTCTTACATGATCAGTTCAATAGATCTGTCTGGAGGGTTAGTTACCATGTATTTTATTTACCTAAGTGTAGAGGAGGTTGTCATGATCTCGATATACATAATTCTTTGGATATGTTTCTGGAGGAATGCTTGATCGATGATCACTGCTTCTATTCTACCAACAAAGATCCTATCTCCAGTGTCTTTCTACTGTATTTACCCCTTAGTCTCAAGCTCCATGTACACTTTGTCACTGCGTTGCTTTCTGTCTTCAGCCTGATAGTGAGGATCTCAGTTTTCCCCTGTATTCCTGTCACTGGGCAACAGTCCACCTTCGAAGCAAGTAACTTCTGGGTAAGTCAGAAGAGTCCTGTCATTTCTAAGGCAGCCAGCTAATGGAAAAGCTCAGCGGGAGCAAGAAACCACTGCCCTGTGCATAAGTAAATGAGTGAAGATCACTGAATAGGCAACGCTTGCCTTAAAGTCAGGAAGAATTTTCCAGACTCTCAGCCACAAGCAAAACTACGCATATGCAGGGAAGTTTTTCCCTTTTTTTTTTCTTTTTTTTTTTTGTGAGACAGAGATTGTGCGTATCTATGTATGTGTCTGTGTGTAAACAACCAACAACCGAAAAATGAACCCTCAGGGAAGTATAGCTTGATGTAACAATAACTTAGGTGGCTCTCTGAAGAACACAAAATACAAGATGCTTTTTTACTTGTATAATTCACTCCACAGTAGTGTTGAGGTAGCATGCTTTGACTAAGAATACTGTCTAACATTGTTTCTTCCGTCACAGGGAACTAACATTGTAAAAAATATTTTATTTTCCTACTTGTTCTGTAAGACAACATAATTTGTCCCTTTCAGTATTTCCTACCACAAAGAGTGTCAGAGTTTGTTTGTAGCTTGTGGCATAACGATTTTGTGATCCCTTATGAATTTAAGAGGTAAGAGGACACAGTGACCAGTCTCTTCCAGTTCTGTTCTTAGGCAGTGCAATGTATGTGACATCTTTTATATAATTTTTTTTCTCTAAGCACAGCTCTAGCTTAATTTTCTTCGTTCTAAAATGTGTAGTTTAATACTTCTTCACAAAATAGAGTAATTTAGCTTAATTTAAATCCCAAACTAAGTAAGGTGGAGGATAGTAACAAATGTAAAAGTAGTTTTCACCTTCACTTTGCTGTAAAAATATGTTATGCCAGATGTTTCAGCCACTAACAAGGCAATTTAAGTATCAGTTCACACTCTGAATGCCCACAGTTCAGTTATATCAGTCATACACAGCACCAGCTTGAACAGCTAAAGACAGAAAGTGCTGAACTACCAAAGAACAGTGTAAAATTATGAGATGCAAATGGATTAGTCTAAATCACATTGAGAATTAAACAGTCATTTTCAGTCAACTCTGCAGTTATCTTGCAGACAGGACTATGTCTTCTCTGTTAGACTATTTCAAAACTTAAATTCACGCAGAATGTTTTCTGCTTCTAGTTACTTGAGGTTTTGTGTTTATTTTACCTTCTTTTATCTTGTCTTCCTTCTGAATACTTAGAATCTCAACCCTCTTTTTCTTCTTTGCAACTTATATCCACGTATTTTATCTTCCCAAACCAGCAAATATCCCACTGGTGGTACATCCCGCTCCAGAAAAGATGCTGAAGCTCAATAGCAGTGCTCAGAGTTACTCCATTTGTTCTATCACTATAGGTTTTACTCTTTTTCTTCTATGATCTACACAGTGCAGGAGAGAATCAAGAAAGTGACAGGTCAGGAAACAGTTACTTAGAGTAAATGAAAGAGCAGCAATAAAAGCATTCCTTGATGAACTGAGTCCAGTAAAGCTAGGTTTTAGTCAATAGTGTGTCTTTTTGTTGCAAATCCCATGAACAACCACAAGAACAAAAACACTACCTGTGATGGCACGGAATTTCTGCAACGGGTAACTGTTATTAGATGTTATGAAGATTTTTTTTTAAGAAAAGGCTAAATGTTTACCAGGATTTGTACTGATAAAAAGAACTTTTTACCTTTAGATTATTCTCATAGTCTGGTGGTAATAAAGACAGGAGGCAACTTGAGGCAACTTAAAGACAGTGTAAATTCTACATTTTTTGGTGTTAATTTTAGAACTTCAAAACATTTTCACCTGCTGTACACCCTGGGATCAAACAAAAATAAAAAGTATTACTTTTGGGAAAATGTCCTTTAGGATTAGACAAAGTAACCTTTTTTTATATCTAATTAAATCCTGAAAAATACCAGTGCATTCTAGTTGATGCTTTAGGCATAAAAACGTATTGGTTTGGTTTGGTTTTTTGTTTTTCCTTTTCCTTCAAAGGACAGATATGCTTGGTTAACCTGGCTGAGGCAGTGGACATATGTCTACATTTCTACAATTGATACTGTTCTTTGGTCAAAGGTGGGATTTTAACAGTGTTGTGGTTTAGACCCAGCCAGGAGCTGAGCACCACGTAGCCACTTGCTCACCCCAATGGAAGGAAAATAGGGAGAAAAAGGCAAAACCCCACGGACTGAGATAAGGAGAATTTGATAGAACAACGCGAGAAGAGAATAACAGTAATAACAAGGAATATAATAATAAACCAGTATATAAAGCAAGGGATATAAAACGCACTGAAGTGCCTAAACCTGCACCAACAGCCAATTACAGACTGTAGGAGATCAAAGGTCCTTTTCTGGCCACCTACCGTCCTGCTGCTGGTGGTGGCCAAACTGGTAACTAGGGACAATTTTAATAATCGTGGAATTGTTCGAAATTTCCATTTATGATTTCTGATTAGCAAAAAATACTTCAGGACTTTTCTGAACTGGACAATACATCTGGACCATCATGTTTAATAGTCACTGATAAAACATACTCTGTTCAGTGTCTTTTAAGACACATTTATTACTTTGTTTTCCATAGAAAATGAGCTCTGAAATGTAATGATGTTTGTTTGCTTTATCTGCTTGTCCCTGAGTGTCCTCCTACTCTAGTTATTCAGAATTTCCTGCTGACATTAGCTTTACAGCTGATGATCACAGACGAGTAAAAGGCATTTGTAGTGATAGTTACAACTGAGCACTGGAAGTTACTGCATTTTACCAGTGGGGGTAAAAGGCCTCACAAAACTCAAGAAATATTATTTCTGCTTATCTCAGAATACTGCAGGCACAGAAGGTTTAAATACAGATAGTGAAAACCATCGCAGGAGATGGGGACTTTTCCGTTCAGCATGTATTGCTTAACTAATGCTATCAAGCAGTGCAGCCTGGGGATCTAACCAGGAGAGATCACTGTATTTTTTATGCTAAGCTTAAAATATGTTCCATAGAATCAAAAGTTCGATTTCTGACAGTATCAGTTTAACCCAGCAATTTAACCGAGGCGGAAAAAAACGAATAGCATGCAGTTTACTGTGTTATGGGTCTTTCAAATAAGACCTCTATGATTTTTTTTTTATTTTATGTGGTCATAAAAAAAGATCCCATAGCTGTTCTTTGTAGTTGATGGAATTTACTCTGCTCTCCTTGGAAAAAAATTCTCTCTTTTCAGCATTATGCAACATAGTTCAGACAGCTCAGCTGCTGCCCTCTAATTCCAGAAGGAGATGTACTTCTTCAGTTCCATATGTTTACAGTATATAAAAGATCTGCAGACTTTGTATTACAAAACTATTTTAAATCCAGGCTAATATTAAATTTGTAAGAGACATGTAAACTAGGAAATGATTTCAAAATGCCATCAGTGATTCAGGATACTGGACTATGCGGTTATTTTATCAAATGACTAATTACCTGAAAACCACAGTGTGCACTGAAATTCCATGATAGGGTGACTGGATCTGGTAAGTTAAATGATCAGGTATTTAGCTGGGTGTAACTACAGATCCCTGATCTTGGATGCGATCTCTGGCAGAACTTTAAGGAAATGGAGGTTTTTGCTGTTATCTCCAGAGCATCACCTACAATGGAAAATAACAAGAGAGCTTCATTGCTACCTTGTGTCATGGTAATGTTCTCTTCTATTGTTTTTTGGTCTCCATCACGTTCTTTAGAATGTGAAGAGTAACTAACCCTAAAGCAGGACATAGAAATGTTGTCACATCAGCTACAGAATTTCATTTTTTCACGATTTTTTATTTTTTAATTTTCATTAAAGAGTTTTCAATTCTGACTAATTGGCTTTTGCTTATGAAAATATGTTAAAGCAAATATATCTCACCAAGATCTGCTAAACAAAAAAACTTCATATTATTCACATTGCCAAACGACGCAGAGCAAGTAACATGCAATAACTGAGATGGGCTCAGACAGAAATGCACTTTATCAAACAAGCATCTTCTAATTTTTCTGTATGTACTGATATATGTATCATATGGATTTTATTCTGAGGGAAATATCCTTAGCTGTTCCTAACAGAAATTTCAGCTGTCTAGTGACATACCAGTAAAAAAAAGTTTGGTTTTCTACCTAGACGCAGTGATATCCTTGTGTAAACAACAGTGAGAGTTTACAAAGAATCCAAATGAAAAATAACCAGAAATTGACAGCTTGAGCACCAGTAAGTATTAACACTCTCCTTGCTAATTGCTCCCATCACAAATTAATGGAACTCTTTTAAATCTCCTGACAGTGGTTATGTAACATTCTGTGGTTAAGGCGACTCGAGGCGGTACATAACAGATGCCATCATTAATATGCAACTGCATATGCTTCCAGTCCACAAGTTTTTGTGAGCTTTTTTTTTCTTTCCATTCTCTCTTTTTTTTTTCCTTTGCTATTCAAAAACAATTATTTAAAATTCTAAGTTTCTGCTTTTCCACCCAGATGTTTTAAAGTGAACTGTTTTAATCCTTTCACTTTTTTCCATGAGGGAGCGTGTTTGGACAGTACTCTAGAGATATGTTAAGTATCTATTTTTAGTAAAACCAGAATTACTTATAATTTAAGAAATTGTATATGGTGAACAAATTATCTTTTACTGGGTCTTCTTTTCCTCCCTTTCTCCTGAGAAATTTAAAACAAAAACAAACTTTGGGAAAGCAAGTGCTCTCTTATCCCTGATAGATTTTAGTCTCTATCAGGGCTCAAAACCCATCCTGAACTTTTGAGTTCTGTTTCTTTATGGAATTCATTTTTTCTTCTTGCAAATCTTTACAGGTTTCATTTTAAATAAAAGCAACTGATACACTTATTGTATGACCTGACTATGCACACAAAGAGCCACCAAAAGCAATATATCTGTCCTTTCTGTACAGTGCCAATAATTAGATATGGTAATGGAAGGAGAGACTAATTAAAAGACGTTGATATAAAAGCATATATGAACAAGATATTACTGTTAAAGATTTTCTTCATTTTCTACTTCTTCTTCTCTTTACAGACCTTACGTCATGCCCCCACTCTTCATCTCTCCACTCCTTCTTTCCCTATGAATGAAGACATCTTCAACATTAGTTTGTGATGATCTCCTTTCACTCCCCACCCTGGGCTCTTTTCTCCCACTAACCAGGAGAGCAGGAGTCTAAACCAAGACAGAGCCTAAAAGCACCTTCATGACAAGGATACACATGCCATCTTTATCTCTCATAGATCACAGCTTGGTCTCTTCTGTCCCTTTGCATCTCTCAACAGTCTCCAATGGGGAATTGATGTCACTTCTCCTGGTGAAAAACAGTTGATGTACATCTGCCTTAGGGACTTGGGGCTTATGCTTGAGTCGCTGATGGGCATGTGACTGTGCATCAATGAATTGGAGAGGACATCTCCAGAAAGAGAACTGCACAAGAGCACACATGAAAGACTTCCACCTTGCACATAGTTACAGGTTCAGGGTCTCTCAGGTCACCAGAGCTGCTCTGGTCTTTTTATCCCTCCTGAATGGTGTGAGAGAGACTACGCAAGTGGTGGCTTGGAAAAGAGATTAGGCAGGTGAAAGTCACAATACAGAAATATAGCAGCTACTTCTCTTTTTCACTGAGAATCAAATGATTGCTGTTAAGTAATAAAAGACCCTGTTGAGCCAGATGCCAGCCTATGCCGCTGCTTAGGATTATTCTGTTCTGGGTGTGCTGGGCTTGTGTTTCTCTGTAATACCTCGTGCAGCTTTTGTTGGTGCAGTCACCCAGCCTGTTGTACTCCCTCTGCATGCTGACTCTTCCTTCCACTGCATCTTCCTGCCCTGTCTCTTCAGTGTTTCCCACAAACCTGGTAAACGTGGATTCAGTCCCATCATCAATATCATTGATAAGGATGCTCAACAACATCTGACCCAGGAAAAATTCCTGAGGAACACTACATCTCATTTCTGCCAGTGGGACTTTGAGCTATTCACCACTACCCCTTGAAGCTTGGTAGTATAGGTTGGTTTCTACCCAAATAGTGGTCCAGCTGTCCAGCAGAGAGCTTGACAACTTGTCTATGGGGATGCTGTGGGACATTATGTAACAAGCCTTGCTAAAATCAAAGCAGATGACATCCATGGCTCTACCCTCATTTACTTAGCAAGTTGTTTCATCTAAGGCAACCAGATTGGTCCAGTCCATTTTAATCTTGGTAAATTCATATCAGCTTCTCCCAGTCACCTTCTTGTCCTTCATGTCCTTGGGAGGTCCTTTCCTAGGGTATCTTCCTTAATTTGTGAAACCTCTAATTTGTGAAGCTTGGTATTACTGTAGATGTCCTTCAAAGCTCCCAAGATGATTGTTAAATTATTGGAGACAAGGAAAAGGATGCTACCAAGCAGAGAGTTTGCCTTTGAATATAGTATAAGTAAACACTGAAGTGATAAAAAACAAAAGCCTAAGAGTTTCTAATCTCTATGGTGAATTAAAGGGTAATAATGATAGAGAAGTAAAAGTTCTTCTGAATAGAGTATTATAACCTTGCAGGTTAATTGTGGAATGTTGTCCTGAGAAATTTGACAAAACCAAAAGCCTATAATACTGCACAATAACTGGCACTTCTGAACAGATCCTGGTGCAGCCTACAGACTGCTTTCTGCTGATTTTGCTGGTTCTGCTTTCAAGAGTGTAAGCTCTCCTGAAAAATGATATCACTGTTGTGTGTTTATTAATAGTGTCCTGGACACAAATGTTTCAGCTAACCCAGACCTGCAATTTCTAACTCCCTGTTTCTGGAGCTGAATGTCATGAAATCATCTTATACTTCAGCCTACAAATGATACATCAAAGCAGACCTTTTCGACTTCCTCGAGGAGTGAGGAGATGGAAAAGATAAAAGACCAACATTTTAGCAACAAGAAGCATGCAATATTTTTGATGGCCATTAGTTTTCTACTTTCTCAGCTTCATTTGCCCACCTCCTTTTCCTGTGCACGTGTATCACACCACACATACTGAGCACACACACAGATGCCACCCGGTCGCTTTCTAGCCCATGGTTAGAACAACTGAGAGCAGCATGAGTTTCACTTCAGTGGCTTTGCAGCAGCACAGCTTTGTTTATTCTAGCCTTGAAGCAAAGAATATCTGTGTCGCAAAAAGTCAGTATTCTATCTACCCTGAGCACTCATCTCCTAGATGGCAATGGCAGACATTTCCTAATCATATCTCAGACTGTATTCAGTAATTTCTTATGCTGTACATTTATGTATTCAATTAGGTGCTATTAGAACTTTAGAGACTAAAGTCCTATTTGATTACCCTAAAAGATGTAAAAGTTGGAGATTCATTTACCTGCTTCACATGAAACTGTGCTTCTATGCAATAATTTTACTATTTTTCTCTAATTATAGTGACATTAAAAAAAAAACAAATCAAACATACACCACATTTAAATGTTTCTGTATTTTATAAGGAAGACTGTGTTTTATGTCATTTTTTTAAGATTCTGAATGGGGCAATAGCTTTGGAAAGCGCTAGTCATCATGTAGGCAGTCACTTTGAATCCTTGTCTACACAGCCTCTTAATCCCGATTGCAATATTCCTGCTACGTCTGTCTTTTTCACGTTGGAACAGATTGCCAATCATAAAATATATCTTTGCAGGTGACAAATTATCCACAGAAAGCAAGCTGATACCACTGAATGTCTCACTTGTGACCTAAATCTAGACATAACTCGCCTCCAGCTTGAAAAGCTTGTGCATTAACCCACTGTGCCATCTAGCCACCCTCTACCTCCAGCTACCTAATGAATGATTCAGTGGGTTCTGTGGCTTCAGTTCAACACTCTATTTCTGCAGCTGGAGACACAGTTTTAAAATATTGCAAGTGGAAGACATTCACAAAAGCTATTGCTCATTAATGCGATTTGTTTGCTGTGTTGTCTCCACAATGGCTTTTTTTTCCCCAATCTATTCATTTTCAATTTCCTATTGTTCTGATACTGCAGTAATAGTAAAATGTTCTATAGAAACTAAGAGGTGACTTCACATTATTTCAGTATGTTCTTGACCTCCATGGAGGAAATACACATGGGCTCTTCAACCACTACCTACCTATGAATAAATCATTTCCCTTAACAAAATGTGGAGGGAAAAAATAATCCAGATATTAAATTTAACTTGTTCCATATAACTCTGGTTTAATCTTTTCTGTAGATGGTACTATGGAAATGCTTGGATCGCTTTCCTTTATTAGCTATGCAGCACAGAAAATAATTCAGGCATTCTATCCATCCAACCAGACATGGCACTATAAACAGAAATTTTCTTGTAGCTGCAAATCAAATATATGGTATGGAAAAGAATATCTGGTGCTGAAAAGAAAGGGCATTTCAAATGTACTCTATTGGAAATAATCAGTGCTTTCCTAAAGCCAGAGTGCGTTTCGATTTGATAAGGACCACGGACCTAGAGTTCCTCCCAGCCCTACCACCTTGTCCTTGCTCAGTGCTGCCTTAAAAATGAAACAAGGAATGTGAAATAAAAAGAAGTAATTATGCTGAATGTTATTTAAAAGTAGCAGGCACTGCACATGAGGCCACAAAGTTTCCTTCTTTCATTTATTTCAAAGTCAATTATGCAGATATGAGGAAAGTGCTTAAGGCCATTACCTGTTTTACTCTCATTGATTTTCAAAGAAGTGAGGGGGTCTAAATTCATTAGAAGCTTTTGGAATTCTTGTTGGTAATTTTCTATGGTTATATAGCCCAGAAAATTAGGGCACATTTTATTACCATACAAAATGGATGTGCAGCACATTCATTGAAGATTTCTTCTATGAAAAGCAAAGGAACAAACATCTCAAATTCCAGATTAATTCCTCAAATTAGGGAATTTCTCCCTTTAGGGAGAAAATTCTACTGTTCAGTCCTATGTGATACAAAATACATCTATTCGACACTGACCACATGTCCAATTCTGTGTATGTTCCATATTAGATCTAAGACCATAACCCCACTTTTTTTTTTT
>VWZK01021850.1:0-51044 GCA_013396935.1 Baryphthengus martii | reverse complement strand
GATTTTTTTTTTTTTTTTTTTTTCAGATCAGTGTGCAGAGAAGAATGTTTATCTTAGTGTCTACCATCACAGGTTTATCAAATCACCCTCAGAAGTTTGTTTATCCTGGTTCTCAATGTCCATTATGTCAGCTTGAGCTTTCAGGTATTACTCAAACTAAGGAAAGTTAATAACATTGCTTTCAAACTGGAGCCTTCAATGAGTATTATCCAGATTAAACGTCAAGAATAGATCAACTGTTTCAACAAATATGAAGAAACTTTGGAAAATATTTTCAAAAGCATCCAAAATTATTGTGTAGTTCCTTCAGTATCAAATGATGTGAAATACCTTGATCCCAGCTCATTTTACTCAATTCTGAGAGATGCCAGTGGTCTGACACCCACCATGTGACAACTGCATTTTACTCTGGTCTTTACTAGGAGTGCTCTTCACTTTAGACAAGACAAGAAGACGGGTACACTACAGTATTTATACAGAGACTAGAAAGAGAAGAAATAGAAATGCTTCATTTGTTTCTATTATTTTCCAAACCAATTAACCTTAGAGATTAAGTCCTTTTTCTTCCTGTAGAATAGCTGTATTTGTATACTGTTGTACTACATCGGTTGTTTCCTACAACTCTCCAGTGCATAAATTGTTACAAATGCTGTTGTCAGCCCATTCACATTTTCTCAGTATGCAGCAGGTTTTACATACACAGAATGTTTAATTAATTTTCTGATTAATGGGCTTTTTTTTTGTTATTATGCTACTGCCATTTGGCAGCTGTTTTGACAAAACTGCCTTCCTCATTACAGAATTTCTACTTGTGAAAGGAAGTCAACCATAGCAAATGGGCTCATTGAATTATCCAGCTCACCAGTTATATAGTATAAAATTATTCATCCTGATATAATTTGATCAGGAAAAATCATTTATCTTTAGTAACTGTGTTAAATTAGATATTATTCTGCTGGATAGGTGCAATTTTGCAAGTGTCTGTACTTAGAGAACTTTTTTTAATTTACTTGAACACTAAGTTATTGCCTATTTTCTGATTTCACTTTGTTACCAAAAAGGTTAGTTTCTGACTAATCACTCCACTGAGCCCAATTCATTCAAAGCCTGAAAAGCAACTTAGACATTTTAGAGCAAAATGCCAGATTGATACATATCATTGGCAATATATTTTTGAAAGATCTGTTATGAATGTATTTCAATCTGTTTCTAAATCAATTAATTCAAAATTAGTCCTGCAATTTCAACATTATTTATTTGTATGCTTTGTATGTATTTTGTCACTCTTGCAGAAATGTTGCAATCAATGTTGGCATTCAATTTTAAGACTTATTTTATTCAAACTAACAAATTTAAAATTAACCTCACTTTCAATATATTTGCATCTTGCCATTACCCTACATAATCTCTCTTATTAAAAGCCAATGCTTGATGAATTTTAAAAGAAATTTTGGAATGTATCAAAAAAGTAAGTTTAACAGATTGTTGTGAACTACAGTGAACAGTTGGTTAAAAATAAATATTTTACTTATTATTGCTTAGTTTGAAAAATATTATAATTTGCCTTATGCTTCAGGATCACTTTTTCAGTGTAAAACAACCCTGAAATTCTCGCTGAACAGTACAGCTACGATATATTTAGGGTACACTCATCTGACAGTAAGTCATCTCAAGGTATTCTCCAAATACTTCACTAGGCTCTGCAAGTTTCTCAATGCATAAGTGTTTTCTTTGTCTCCTTTGTACAGCTGGATAAGTAAGGGCATAATGAATGTAATGATGTTTTTATCATACTTGATAACCATAGGTTTATACTAGAGTACCTGTTGCAGGACTCTCCAGATTATCCTCCACATTGGTATGATCAATAATTGTCTCGTAATTGAAAGAAATTATTCTTCTGCCTTCGTGTTCTTGCAGTGGCACTGGTGCTGAGGTCACAGGCACCTGTTGGTTCCAGTCCAGTGGGTCATTGTCTTTTTGAAGCTGTCTGGGTTACAGATCTGCTGCAAAGGAGGTTAGAACATCATCTCTCATAGTTTTCACTGTGAGTAACTAAGGCCCGCAAGGCTGTGCACCGCCCGGTCTTTCTCCCATTGCTATTTGCAATGTTTTTTTTTTGTTGGTGGCTGTTTGTTGTGGGTTTTTTTTGCCTCTTAAATGCAGTAGATAGTACGGTCAATTTTACCAGAGACACCTTTGGGTCACGTACCCTCGTTCATTGTGGCTCTGAAGAGCTGACATTTATGAAATTAACAAGGATACTGCGTTAATCCATGGCCTCGAATATCCTGGTAAGCAGTTTATATAGACTATAATCATAACTGCTGCCCACTTCTGATCTCAGAACCTTGTAAATCGCGTTCCAGGACGAGCAATCACAACTCTCTTTCTGTGGATATCCACGTTTATGTTGCTGTCAGCAGCTGTTTTGCTGTGGTTCAGGCAGCCTTGTAGCTCACATTTGCTTGACACGTGCTCATCCACTGTACTCTCAGAGTTTAAAGCCTCTTAGTGTTGCCAGAGACTGAGTCAATAGCAAGCTGGAGAATGAACATGCTCATCTCAGTATCTATACAGGTAGGGTTCAGAGTACATCTACCTGGGTCGTTATAGGAGGGCAGTGCAGGGACATCCGATGGATCTTATAGGTCCTGAGAAGAGTGTTGCTCTAGTACAGGAAATAGAAAAACTTTTAGATAATTGTGCTTATTTTTCTGCTTTGTGAAATATGCTGTGTATTTTAGCATTTCTTTGACTAATTGAGATACCTTCTCAATAACTTCCTAGGGAAGTTGCAAATGACATCTGAAAACTCCGTTTCTTGAAGTACATCAAACTCATAGCCACCGGAGACAAATAATTTTGTGTTATTTATATCACAGAGATGCATAACTAATTTTTAATCAGCTCCAGCTTCAAAAAAGGCCTCACTGCAGTTTGTTACCATCATATTAAAGAAAGTTTGTAAAACAATTTTAGTGATAAGAGATGTAGAATCCAGGTCTTTATCCTTGAAGTTGGGCATAGACAGTGATTCTTTTGTTTCTAGAAAGTAGTATATTAAGCTATTACATTCAAGAACTAGATTTTCTTTTTCTAGGTCACTGTAGTAAAAGCAGGATTTTATTCTATACTGCTCTGTTATTTTCAGTGAGTTCCTGCCTCAATTGTTTCATATGCTTTGCTGCTTCTTAAACTACCAGTCAGTGGTAAAATAGTAGGTAAGTATGTGTTGACTTTGAACAGCAGTTTTACTAGAAGATGTTTCAAATAAGATTAGGCGACTACTTCATTGTTTCTCATATTTCTTGTTAAAATGTCATCACAATCAGATTATTAAGTTTTTCCTTTGCCTTAAATGCAGTTTCTTCCAATTGCTTTCTCATCTTGTAGTTCCAGTTTCAAAAATTTCATGTTGTTAACAACTTTATTCGGGCCTATATCTTTGTTTCTCGTAGCCTTGCTTGTTTCTTTGCAACAGGAGTTTCCTTCCTGGAGAATAAAATCAGTATTTTTGTTTCTTATGCTTTAGCCACTTTGCTTGTAAGGGTATGAGAGACAAAGCTTATAGAAAGAGGTCATATATTTAATTACACAGCTGACATGATTGAAAAAAGTGAACAAAATTACTTTCTTGTGCAAACCCCAAAACGTTTGCCTTCTCTTTCCTAGTAAGATAATAAAAACTTTGGAAATCTTATCAGATAGATATAAAAGACACTGTTCAGCAGCATTTTGATTTTCTTGACATGCACATTTGAACCAGCTGAGTAGCTCAAAGTTCCTGGGTAACCCACTGCACTGTGATTGTACGAGCATATTGTCTCCAAGGAGAACAAGACCTTGAATAAAAAACTTTTAAACAAAAACTCCTGGCAGAATTATACCTTTTGTAATTGTTTGTTTTTCCAAATCAATATTAAGATCCTTCTTTTGTTGATTTTTGTGTTTTCCATACAATACTGAAGTTTAGCAGCTCCAAATCTGTGAGTAGCCTCAGCAAGGAAAGGTATAGATAGCACTGACCTTACACTGTTAGGATGCCCTCTTGCTCACTTGTCCACTTCAGAAGATTTCCGTTCGGTTTTTCAAGTGCTTGGTCCTTGATTTTTCTCTCTGTTTCTTCACTCTTCACACTGCCTACTTTTTCTCCTCATCCTCAGTGAGGAAAGTTCTCCCTTTCTTGCTATATCAGTGGGCTTCAGCTCACAGGCCAGACCATATTGGATTTCTGCCTCATTTTTATTTGAGGTACATTAATTTCATACAAAAATGAAACTACTGCAACAGCTTCTATTAAAGTGCATGAATAGGTTTCAGGAGGTTTTTTCCAGCTGTATTGACTCTCCTCATGTCCTGTCACAGTAAAACTTTTTCTGTATGAAAATCTGGGAGTCTTTATCTCTATTTCTCACTCTCAGCAAACACACTCCTCAATATATTTCTTCACAGGTGATTTTCAGGTTATACACCGCATCAGTCACTGTGCTTTCAGGAATACGCTAAATATTGCAAACTTGATGTATAAACCTTGGTGGTCTTTGTTCAGTACTGCCTTCATACTAGGAAGGGAACAGCGAGAGCGGTAAGAAAGTTTGATATAGATATACTTCTTCTGAGAAGATATACTTGGCAGCCATACAAAGGTGAGCAGCAGTCTTTGTGGGATCACAGCTTTATAGTATCAAAATGTAGAGCTCTGCTAATCAGAAGAAAAATGGTAACTACAAAACTTGTCTCCCTTGTTAAATACCCTAGGCTTTACCCCTCTGGATTCACCCCATTATAGACTTCCATGATTCCAGCTGAGATGATTCAGATGAGAGTCTGGAACAGAGAGAAGAAATAGGGCTGTTGTCACGATGTAGGGCTGTCTGAAGGGACCCTCTGTGAGTTTGGGTTGCTCTTGATGCCTGATATAACATATAGCCTTAAGCAGTGCACTTGTTTTCAATCTTCTAGAGCAACAGTTCCAGGTCAAGATGGCAATAACCACATTGTGCCCACCCCTACAAAGAGTTTAAGTGGTGATTGAAACAATATCTCATCTCATTTCTATTTACCAGGTTAAAGGAAGTTTCTCTCCGGAATGAGCTCTCATCTATTTGCAGCAAGAAATAAATTTCTTTTAAAAATAAATCAAAAAAAGGCTCTCAGAGTTGCCGACACAGGTCAGTGTAAAACGATTCTAAAATACTCGGTTATTGCAAAGTTTTTCTGAGCACTTTATCTGAAAAATACTGAAAATCTTTGAAAAATAATTCACATTCTCTAGGTAGTTTTATAGACCTACTTAACATAGTGAAGCTTTAACAACCTCTCTCCTCTTTTTGCCCTCCCCAAATACTTCAGTTAGGTATTTCAAAAAGCATTTTTATGGCAACTGATAATTTAAAGTAGTCATTTAAATAATCATTCTCACATTAAACTATTGGATATAAGTAGACAAAGAAATGTGATGTGATCACCATGTATTTTACTAAACCAGTTAGAATTTCAAACTTCAGATAATGTTACAGTACGTAACGTATGCCATCTGTCCCTGTGAAATATCAGCAAGAGGAAAAGGACTTGGATGTTGGGTGTTTTTTTCCGGAAATGTTATATGGATCTTCAATGATTTGGTCCAATTCAGCTCTAGTTGTATTAAAGAGATTTCTTTTTCATTATTTTGGATTATTTCTTAATGTAGACATGATGCTGCAAATCAGATAGGGAAAGTGGTAATAATATAGTTTTCTTTTTTTTCTTCAAGATACAAATAAATGCCTTTTCTTCTCAAACCAATAGCATTTCCTATGCTTTGTATTAACTTGCAGGAGTTCACAGATGTTTTTCTTGTATTTTGTGTAAAAACACAGACGTTTTTCTTGTATTCTTGCCCGAGTACTTGGCACTAGCGGGGCTGCATCTTGAATACTGTGTTCAGTTTTGGGCTGAAGCACCACATTGAGGTGCTGGAGCGAGTCCAACTAAGGGCAATGAAGCTGGTGAAGGGTCTTTCAAGGAGTGGCTGAGAGTACTGGGGTTGTTTAGTCTGGAGAATAGGAGGCTCAAGGGACACCTTATTGCTCCCTGAAGGGAGGTTGTAGTGAGATCAGGATCGGTCTCTTCTGCCAAGGAGCAAGTGATAGGACAAGAGGAAATGGCCTCAAGTTGCACCACGGGAGGAGTAGGTTGTATATTAGAAAAAACTTCTTCCCTGAAAGGGTTGTCAAGCCCTGGAAGAGGCTGCCCAGAGAAAAGATGGAGTCACCATCCCTGGAGGTATTTAAAAGAGATGTAGATGTGGTGCTGAGGGACATAGTTTAATGGTGAATTTGGAAGTGCTCAGTTAAAAGTTGACTCAATGATTTTAAAGGTCTTTTCCAACCTAAATGACTCCATGATTCTATTTAAATCTAAATATATGCAAAGTTTCAACACACATGTCCATACCTGAAGACTTACTGTTAGAAAGCTAAATCACATCAGGAAAAAGAGGAGTTAATGGCATGAAAATGATCACAAGAAGAACAAAATAAAAGCAACCCAGCAGATTGATCCCTGATTATGTCTATTGTTCTACATAAATGAAACTGAAGCACCAGAGAAATAATCTTAAAATGCGCCACGTTTTGGCTTTGCTGTAATGCAGAGATAATGACAACAGCTAGATTCTCTACCAGCCTACAACTTACAGATATATTTTTTCAGTTTCCTTAAATTAGTGTAAAAATCTTTCATTAGAACAGTGAAAGACATTTTCCACCTATAACAGAACTTGAACATTATGACTTTTATAAGAGGAACTTTTTTTTTTTTTTCCCCTCCAGGTCAAGTTTCTCTTCACTTTAAGTACATCAAAGTTGAACATGACTGGCAAAGTTCAGAGCGATAGCAAAATTACAGAAAACCAAAAAAATTTCCTAAGCAACTGACAACTATCTGTGGTGCACATATATTTAATGTATATCTCTGTCACCCAGTTATCTTGTATCAGTAAAACAGAAGCCCAGAAAAACAGCTGTGTTTATATATCACTGCATATGTGCTTACTACAGGACCCCAGAGGCGTACAGCAAGGAGAGAAACAAAAATGACTGACAAAAGATTTCAGCAAACCTACTTAAAACCAGAAATGAGACAAAAAGTTATAAATCTATGTAGCTGTACTACTTTACTGTGTACCTTGCAATAGTTACCAAAAAAATTATCATTGCTAGGTCTCATTTGTGTGGAGTAGTTTATAGTTGGATTAACTTGCTAAATGTGAAGTGTGTTTTCTTTAGGCCTAGATGGTCACAAAATGGGGATATTCCTTTAGAGACTGTGTGTCTTTCTTCAGTGCTGCTCTGTGCAGGTAGGGTAACATCAGTAGGTACCAGCAGCAAGAAGAAGGGCACCTGGAAAAGTGATTGACCTGCAAACTTAATTTTACAGATAGCTAATGAAAGCCAAGAAGTTCCCAAATAATGATTTTTTTACTTTATAATTTCCTACACAGGTATGTCACAATTCAAAATCATCCCTAATATTAAAATAGTAAATAATATTAAATAGAATAGTCAAACAAGCAAACCCCAATTCAAATGTTATGTAGAGGGACATAAGGAGAGGGCAGCAGAAATCAGAGATGTGAACAACCTCCTTAGGTGACTGACTAGCAAGGAATTTGTCAACTGAAACTTCCTGTTTACAGAAAGTAAGACAAGAAAATGCTCCTTTCCCACAGGTGTGCTCAGCTGATTAAAGCAGATTAAACTGTACCTTGCTAATGTAAATTTGCTAATAGTAGTTAATTCCTGCAAGTAAAAGTCGTCACCAAAATATTGAGTTATTGATGCGCTTCTGTGTCTTCTTTTGATGAAAGGAAAGCATGGACGGACAACTAAGCAGTGTGTGATCAATGGTGTTACTTTGGGGAATGTCAGCTGCTCAGCTAGTCTTTAAATTACACTTTTCTAATTTTTCCAGTTATCTCAGAAGAAAATGGACAATGCTCTGAGCTGCAAAACCTCAGTTGCAGCTACTCTGAATTTATTTCTTCATATCTGTGCTGTCTTAGCGGGGCTTTGAGAGAAACAATTTCTCAAGAGAAGCTCAAGACTGTATTACAAAGGGGTGAAATTTATCTAGATATTCTGTAGTACCAGACTCTTGTAAGGGGCTATACACACAAAGTCCCTTAGAAACACAGTTTTCTAGAAATCTAAGCAGAACGCTGGAAGTTAAGTTGAAATTAAAAAATCTTCATATGTTGAGTAGGATTATATATTTATCTATCTGTTTTTAATATATATCCCATGCCATATGATGTTGTGCTAGGGGAAACAGAGAGGAAAGGGGGATGTTCGGAGTTACGACATGTGATGGAACTCTCCTTTCTTGGAAATGGCTAAACACCCTCCTGATGATGGAAAATAGAGAATTAGTTCCTTTGCTTGAGTGTGCAGCTTTGCTTTACCTAGTACAATGTCTTTATTTTGACCCATGAGTTTTCTTGCTTTTGTCCTTCTAATCCTCTTCCCCATCCCACTGAGTGAGTGAGTATGTCTGTGTAGGGCTGAGCTGCGGGCAGAGTTCAACCCACCACAGATGAACATTTTTACCTCATGTATTTTAGAAGTAGAATGATGTCCTTGGCTAGAAGATCATCATCTCAGGTAGAGAAGCAGAAGGACAAGATGAATTGGAATGGAATGGATGGGCTCCAAAAGAAGCAGTGTGATTAAGGGGAGATGTTCCCTGACAGAATAAGTATCCCACAGTGAAAAGTAGGATTATTTTTTGTTTTTCATTGTTATTTTCTCTCCCTTACCATTAGGCAGGTAGAGAACTGTGTATTAAAGGCAAGACAAGAACTACTTTTCCTCTTTAGAGGTAGTCATGTGGTTCCTTAAACCCTTGAGATGGTTCTGCTTCCACTATGCCTTTAAAGTCTGTACATCAGAGGGCTTTGACTGTAGAAAGCTAACATTTTATTAGAACAGGAATTGAAACACAGAGTTCTCAGAAATAAAAAGAAGGGGCAGTGAGAAAGAATAGAAATAAAGTAGCTTGTAAGCAAATCCCCCCTTTCCCTTCTACGTCTTTGCATAAAGGTTTCAAACAATCCCACACAGTGTGTGTGGGTCCACTGTGATTCTCACTGATCCTTCTAGGCCCTCTTCCCTGTGGGATGTGCTCACCAGTCCTTGTGGAATGCGATTTCTTCCCTCTTTACAGAAGCCTCCACCTCAACCTGCAATGAAGCAAGCAGGGCAAGGAAAATAGGCACTTTTTATCAAGCCACATCCTTTTAGGGGACTTGACTTACACTCACATATATTAACTGTGAATATGTGACCTAAACACTTTTTTGAACTCTTACAGAGAATAATGACAGTATTCATGAGTGAAAAGAAAGTCTGTCTTTTCAAGTTTTCCTAGTCAGAGAAAACATGGGATAATTTCCACAAAACCTTATTGTACAGCAACTGAATAGTTATTACAGAAAAAAAGATATTTGGAATAGAGCTGTTGTATGTCTGTTTGTTTCCTTTTTGCAGACAAGGGTCAGAAAAAACATTTCTGGTTTCTTTCTGTAAACGAAATCAAAACTAATGGGGTTAGTTCAGACTAAGGTCTAGTACACTCTTTTTCTAAGAATGGTAGAGAACAGAGAAGAAAGACAAAGTTAAGGTAGGAACAGCTTAAACTCAACAGATCAGGTTTCCATGGTATAAACTAGTCTCATCAGTGTTCCTACACATTAAACTATATTATTACAAAAGACTTGTAGACACTAAAAATTATTATTAGAAAAAAACAATACCTCCCAAGAGTAAGTAGTCACCCTTGTGAAACTTACTGCAAGCAGAGGTCATCCTGTCAGAAACTCTAATCATATTTTTAAGACATATTTGTTGTTATGTATGTAATGATAAAGCAAGTCTCGTGCTATAAGAATTGAGAAATATTTTCTGTCTCATGTGTGGCACTATATTACTGTTGCACTTGGATGCATTCATTTCTGGGATGCAGCAGAGGAAACGTATTGCTTAGAGAAAATGTAATGATGGATTTTGCTTTAGGCAGGTTATGAGATTTGCTGAGCCTGTTGTCTGGTCAAGTACAGCTACCACTCTGTTTCAAACCCAGGACTGGGTTCCTGTAAGACTGGCATCTTCAATTTTTCTTCATATATATTTGCCCCACAAAATTCTACTTCAGGACATTAAAATCTTGGAAGTAAAATTAGAAGTTAAATCAGTCGCCATGTTCTCTGTGTAAACATGCTGAAAATGAAAAGTGAAACATTTAAAGGCAAGATGAAAACAGAACTTAAAATATTCAGGATATTCAGAATGACACAGACACCTTTGAGGCTCTTCTAGCGGTTTTGACAAAAGATACTGTCTTTGTTGCAAGAAAATATTAAAGCATTTTCAAGTGGGTATTGTTTACTCTGAAGATGCTTAGGTTCTGCTTAGAGGGCTGAAGGGGATTATCACTTTGGAAGAGATATTTTCCTCTTATGAAAATTGTATTGGAAAATATTTGACTCTCAAATTAAGCTAGAGAACTCTAAAAGTGTTAGGGTTTTTAATATACGGCTTTGCTTATTATCAAAGCTGTTGTCATGAAACTGTATAATCTCTTAGGACTTAATCCACAAGAGAAACATTAATAGCACCATTTCATCTTGATCAGGCTGTAGGAAGTGGGGTCCAAGTTTCATAAATATGTACGCTGGCTGGAAGAAGTGAAGATCTTACTTTGTTTTCCATAGGTCAATAGCTTTCTAGATAATGGTCAGATTTGAAATTAAAAACCTATCCTACCTTGGTCTTCTCCATCTTTGTCTAACTATGAAAATATGAATCTACTTCGTCTTTCCCAGGATTGTAGTACCTGAGATAGCTGAGAAGTTGAGGTAATGTATTGAACTTTTGCTGTTGGTCTGTTGATGACCGTGTGTTTTAATTGTCTTTGTACATTGTCACTGTCTTGTCTTGCTAGTGATTTTTTCCTGGCTGGAAGTGTGTAGGACTGGCTGACTTTCTCTCTCTGCCCCGAGTAGATCAATAAATTTGCTGAAAATTGAAATTCAGGATAAAATTTCATATGAATTTGAATGTGTGTTGAGGTATATTTTTGATGTGGTAGTGGTTTGGTTTCGGGGAAGGGGTTGGTTTTGTGTGTGTGTGTGTTTTAGTTTTTGTCATTTGCCAAACAAATGCTATTTCTTTTTCTCTTTGCTACATCAAGTTTGAAAAGTAAAAGAAAACATTAGTTGACTATAATTTTCTTCTTCCCTTTCTTTGTACAGAGTTTGACTCTCTGAAGAATACTACAAAAGTCTTTCCATTAAGAGTAAGTATATCCTTAAGATATCAATATTGTAGGTTAATATTTTCAAATAAAAGCAGTTAAAGTACATACTAGCTAAAAACACTGTTCTTTTTCCACCTTGAGGCAATTTTATTTTTCTTATGTCCTTGGTGTCCATTCATTTTTTTCTTAATGACCTGCTCTGACTTAATCATTGAGCCCTTACTGAACAAGTATTTTGGCACCTAAAGATTTCTAGGATGAACTCAATGTATTATAATGATTTTCTTTACTTTGTCAGCATCACTGCCTCTCACAGTGGCTGTGGTTAAGAAACGACAATTAGCATTGCTATGAACAGTGTATCAAAGTACTACACACGGGGTACTCTGTATAAAGAAAGTGACACACTGAAAACAATAGAAATTCTGTTTTGTACTTGAAAAAAAACATTGCAATAGAGCACTGTTAAATGGCATATTCATTTGTTTATTAATTCCAGCAACCTATCTTGTACTAGTTAATGTCTTGGTTTCACTAAACCCAACGGGATATAATGTACCAAATGTAATGGATTCATGACATTAAACAGATGGTAAAATGTCAAGTAAGATTTGCTTATTTGTCAGCCACTTATTAAATATATTTAATAAGACAATTCTACGAAATAAGCTAAACCTGAGTGATAGTATTTCTTATTTTATAGGAGACTTTGTCTTTAGTGACATTAGATTGATAAACCACAAGAAAACTGCATATGTCTTAAAACAGTCACACCCTTATTCCAGCCACATGTGAAACTACTGTCTGCAGTTATCATTCACCTTGATTGCACTGGCATTAAATGGTTCATCTGTTCTAAATCTTCAGTAAAAATATGTAGCTTTTCTACAGGATGCAACCAAAGGGGAATGAAATCAGTATCAGAAATGTATAATGTTTACTTCCTTACCAACATCATATAAAACTCTCGGTGTATCTCTTTCTGGAGGGCGGGGGCGGGGGGAAGAAAAATGGAAAAAGAAGAAGGATCTTTTTTTTTCTTTTAGATTGTACATTTAGGGTTGTAAAATAAAAGCTGCCTTGTCCAAAGTTTAAATTCTCTCTGATAGCTTTGAGCAAACTGTAAATGCTGTCAAATAGAGAAGAAAGCAATATTCGTATCTTCCCACAGGAAGCAGTAAAAATGACTTGCTGACTACAGGCCATTTTTATATCTAAAATTAAATACACATCAAATAGTAAATCAGATGTATAACATGATTGCAACTTTCTTTTGCACATCTATGCCTCTGCATATAGGCATATATATATGTTAAATATGTGTATTCACACTACTGAAATATACATAAGTTATGGGAGAACAATTTAGATTTTGGTATCCAAACCCATGTCTCTGCTAATTTATTTTTCCTTGATGGATGATTAGTACTCTCAAAGCTCTGTGGACTCCTTCAAAACATCTCCACTGGAGAAGCAGATTCCTGTTTGATATTACAAGAAGCATTTGGTACAATGACTTATGATGATCCCATGCACTTTTAGCCACATAGTCACTGCATAGGGCAAAGCTATCAATCACTTGTGGTATGATGAAGCACAACAGTTCTCCTAGAGCACAACTTGTGCCTCAGTAGGGCACTTGGCATGGAATGTGTTTCCTTCTAGGGATGTGGCTTGATACTTGCCAGCAACATAAAATCAGGGCATAAGATCAAGCAATTTAAATTAATGCAGAATATTTATTCACTTATTTGTAATTAAAGGATAACTGTGTATTTGTAGCTGTACACATCCTTTTAAGTTAGAATTTATCCAGAAAAAGGATCGTAAAATCAATTCAGCTTTATGACGCTACCTTGCTTGCTCTCATTAAAGAGAAGAGAAGAATGGAGTGGTTAGCAAGAGTTTTTCTTCTTGGGAACGTTATTTTAAAGCTCCTTACCTCAAGGATATGTCTACTTCATTTAATAGATGTAAGTCCAGCTTATTAAATGTTTATTGTTCAATTTAGTGATTCTCACATTAGGAAGACACTTATTTAAAATATATGTGATATTGAAAAAATTATAGAAACTTTTTTGAGTGCCTTGTTTGTCAGAAGTTGTCTTTTCTGGAGGTTGTTTGGGGTTTATTTGTTTGGTGGTCTGGATGAGATTTTGTTTGCTGTTTTATTTTTTAAGAGGATTTTGATTAAATAAAGTACAGGACTAGATCAAGAATATTAAATATGTTTTCTGGACTGCTGTCAACAGAACAATTAAGGAAGTTTATTTTTGCTTTTGGTAAATAAGGATACATAAAGCAAGAAATGGAAACAAAACTCTGGCCACCGACTCCACAAATCAATATGTGCTGAGTGTAAAACCTCAGGAAATAGGAAATCCGATGTTACTTTTTGCAGATTAATGTTGACATTTATTAATGCACCTACTTATTTGCAAACCAGCTCATATTTTATCTTATTACGGTAACAGATAAAACTAGAGTACATATAGAATACTACCGTGACTGATTGTTATTAACATTTTCTTGCTACTGAAGGATACTAAGTTTCACCAGTTTCCAGTGAATTTAGTGGAAACTGATGAATCCTATCGGCTTCTGAGCATTTTATATTTAATAGCATTATGCTGTTCATACATGGTAAACAGATAAACCTACTTGAATGTGTTCATTTTCTATTTTAAACACAGATCTACATAATTGCAATTTTTTTTCACGTGAGCTGAAGTTTTCACCTGAGCAGACTTGTTCATTCTTCATATGAGAGGCAGCTTAGGTCAGTTGTGAAGCTGAGAAGGACTGCAGATAGAGTCTAAGTGAATCATCTCCATTGCTGAACAACCAGCATAAGGACTCTGGGTACAATGCAGCTTTATTTCAGTTTTCCTGACAGAACGTCACAAACATTTTTTGCTACCTCAGAATTTAAGCACGTTCTTCAATGGCCCGATGCATTTCTGGTTGTTATTGGGCTATTGCTCTTCGTTTTCACTAAGCAAAGTACTTTAAAGTTATGCTTTGTTCTCAAATACTCGAGGCATCCTGGGGAGAATCACTATAGGTCTCAGTTTATAAGTCAGCAGACTTTCATCCTATTGCCTTGATGTCACCCTTAACTCAAGGCTGGAGAAGGTAAAATGTTTATGAAGGATAGAGATTAAAAGAATTAAAAAGAATCAAGTTATTAATCTACTTCCATTAAGTTTGTATCATAAAGATATCTTTTCTGTTATCTACCTGATGTCCTGACCCCATCATTCAGAGACTCTGTAATTTTGAAAACCATCTACCTCAGGATGCATCTTTTGCAGTGAAAAAGCCAGCTTTAATAGATAGTTTCTTTTTGAAGTCCTTCCTTTTTGAAGTATTAATTCTTTCTTTTTTACTTATCTACCAGATATAAGAAATGGCTAGAATAATTAAAATAAGAAGTATTTCCTTTTGAAAATGTCTCCATTAAATCACATGCTGTCTTTTTGACCAAATAGTTAATAATTTTCATAAAGATGTACACCTCTCCTGTAGCACATTTCTGTGTGAAAAAGTCCCCTGTGCTGAACTTTTGCTCTACATCAGCCTGTGTGATGATAGTGTGCTTGACTTAAAAAAAAAACCAATAACAAAATCATCTAGATGAGATAAATGTGCACAGTTCATTGTTGGCTCTTTACTGATGTGGTTGTAAGTGACCACATGCAGGTGAGAGAGGTTCTAAATGACCCCATGGAGGCTTGGGCTGATACTTCTCTTCTTGAGTTACTGGCCTTAACCCCATTCAAGGATCTGCTTGCAACTACAAAAATAAATAGTAAGGCTTCACTTCCCAATGAGTTGCTTCTGTTTCCCTCTCATTTCTCGATTTCCAGAGTGCTGTGGAAAAAGAGAGCTCTCCAAAGTGCCGTTTTCACACTATACAGGACATGGGTTTGCTCACTGAGAAAAGAAATGAGACAAACACATTTTCTGTTTGTTGCCCAGGAGAACCTCAGGATGAGGGAATTTGGCAAAGACTCCAGTTCCACATAAAGGCAAACCTGAAAATAAGGAAAGGAATGAGCCTGGAGGCTTCCAAAATGGAAAGAGGCAGGATGAGATTCCTGAGCTTTTACTAGCCTGTTAGAGTCTGCTATTAACAAAGGGTAATGTCAGTGTCCTAAAACAGTATTGTGTGCTCAGTAGTGTTAAAATTGGTTGAACAAATGGTCTGAATTTCCTAAAATAGAGAAGGTGTTCTACCTTGTGCATTTTGAGATTGTATTAATTTTTCTATATAAAAACAACATGACACATCTTATCATTTACCAAAAAAAGAGAAAAGTCCTAGGAGCTCTGTGGTGTATGAATCCTGCACAAGCCTAAGTCTCTGATTAATATCGAATATGTGAAAGAGAAATCATTAGAAGAGCAAAATGAGAGGCAGGGACAAAGCAACAGTCTGAGTTGGGCAGAAATGGTGCACTAGATCAGAAGGATCGAGAACGTTCCCTCCCTGGAGTTCTAGCTCTTGGTCTCCCACACATTGTCTTGAAGAGTTTAACTATGAACAACCTACAGCTGAGACAGTATACGAGCTCAGAACTATACTCCAGCAGTGATTCAGAAAAGCTGCAGTTAGGGACTATTGCACCAATTAGCCTTCTTCCCAGAATCTGGAAAAGAAGCAGCATTTTCTGGATTTTAAAAATTTCTCACTTTCATCAAGAAACTAACTGCCAAATTGTATATGCAGTTCTCCTGGTGTTTATTTCTGCTTTTAGGATAGGAAATTAAAAAACTATGTATTCCTTCATAGGAAGGAATGGAGAGAGGTGAATGATCTTTCAGAAGACAACATGCAGCACAAGAATTTCATTTTTTACAGAAAGCCATTAGTGGGTAGAGTTTATGGTGTGAAGACCGGTCTGTACATTGTAATTAGGAAAGTGTTCTGCCAGAGGGAGAAAGTAAAATGGAAGAAATGTTATCAACATTTAAAGATTTTATCACATGAGCCTTCCTGCATGTAGATAGTAGAGTTTTCTTCATATTTCTTTCATGTCTTCTTGCTTGAGTTGCGTGATCTGCTATGCTGGTTTTAATGTGAGGTCATAGAACATTTGGATGAAAGACAGATTTGGTGTCACTGGAGTCGCTGAGAGAAGAAAAATTCAGAACTGTTATGGTAACAGTCTCAGAATATTTCATTCATGTTGGTTATGATCTTCTCAACATCTTTATGGATGTGTGGACTCTTGCACAACTACATGAAAATGCACTTTTGTTAAACCTGGTAAAGAAATGAAGCTTCTTGACTTTACAGGAGTGATGTTCTGTGAGCAAAAATATCTGTGCTCTACTTCAGTGCTTTTCTGTTCCTTTTTTTTCCCCCAGTGAGGTAGCTATTACAAGAAAAATAAAGGTGTTGCATTATTCTTTTATTCATTTTGTAAATACTAACTTTGTATCACTAAATTCTAAATAACCTACGAGAATATTTATCAGGGAAAAAAGGGTGCTAATAAAAGCATTAATTAAAAAGTTAGAAAATGTGAAGGAGACATATAATTTCCTACACGCAGAGTCTGGTTTTATCTGTCCGATAGTTTCACAAGGTTTCAATCTCTGTTTTTCGCACCTGAGGGAAAAACAATCAGCATCTGTCCCAGTTTGTCTGAATACACATTACAAAGGGAAAGCTTGCCAGATAATGAAAAATACGGTGGTTTGTTGTTTTTTTCTAAAGTATTTACTACAAATTAAGTGAAACAAATATGAGCTTAGAAAATGAGGAAGGTGGAGTTAAAATGCTTCCAAATGAATTTTGCTAAGAACATGTTCCACAAAGTATAGGTGTTCTTACAGCAATGGGCTGAAGAGCTGGAGTGTATTACATCACACAAACTCTGGCAAGGGGCTGATTTTGAAAGCTGTATCTGTTTATCTGATAATCCGACTCTCTTCAAGATAGGTTAAAATTTCAGTATTAGGGCAGCTTGAAAGCGACCTATACTTGGTCTTCAGGAGAGTTGTGATGCCACAGACATCAACAATCTTGCAAAACGTTTTCATCTCATCCCTCCCACGCCCAGAGTGTGGTGTCACAGTTTCAGGTAGCATAGCCTAAGCACCTGCCATTCTTTGTGTTTGTGCTTAAAAGAGACTGGTAAAGTGTTCATGGGATCTGCAAGTATTTTTACCACAGTATGTCTGATTAAGCCCTCTGATGGTACAGCTCTTCTCCTGTCCCATCGGAAGTGTGTCAGTGCTACCTCAGATGGGCAGCGAAGGTGATTCAGTTGCATGAGTCCTCAGCACAGCACAGCAGAGCGCCTGCCTACCCCTCAGTGACACCTCTGATGGCTCAGAGCTGCAGCTGTGTCACCTATCAGCCCTCCACCCACTGAGTTTAGAAGCTGTGTTCTTTTTTTAGTGTAGGTAGGGGCAAGTGTATCTGAAAACATCTTGTCGTCAAGTTTAAACGAAGGTCGGCACACTCCCTTTCTAGGTTATTAATAGACGGTGTCCTGGAAACACTTTGTGCTGGCTCACAAAGACAGGATGTCTGCAGGGAGACTGAGAGAAGATTCATGTAGCGACTTGCAGAGAAGACTCTGCAGGAAAGAGGCAATTCTTATATCTATTTTCTCACATAGAAGCCAAGGAAGTAAATGGTCTAAGTTTACTATGTGCTGAGTTAAGGGAAAGTTGTGAGCACGATGATAAAATAGCTCTTGTAAAGTTTTCTTGGGAGTATGTGGTGCAGATTCGAATGAAGAACTTACCCACATTTTATAGCATGTACTGCTCATACTGGTTCAGTTTTGTGCACAGAGCAAGCAAAGATGAATAATTCTAACAAAAAGTACTGCAAGAGCACAAGACAGAAGAATTTCTTGGTCTGCCATCTAATTCACTAAGTTAGGTCAATGAGATGCTAATGCCATGATTTTTAAGAACATGCATTTTTGGTAAAGTGCATTCTCAGTGAACTTAAAATTCTCATTTGGATGCTTTTGAGACAGGTAGCGTACAAAATAGGACAGAAAGTCTCACTTTCTTATTCTTTGTGATGATGCTAATGCATTTGTGGATAGCACTGACAGTCTTTCAAATTGCTAATACACTTTTTCATTCATATAGCATGCAATTGTGTCATGGTTTACTCTGCTCATTTTTTGTCCTTACTGTGCT
The DNA here is from genome assembly GCA_013396935.1 of Baryphthengus martii. Lineage (NCBI taxonomy): Eukaryota > Metazoa > Chordata > Aves > Coraciiformes > Momotidae > Baryphthengus > Baryphthengus martii. Next base: position 32,570 of record VWZK01021850.1, on the reverse strand, counting down.
CTTCCATGACAAACTGGGTTTGGGAACGATCAAGAAGTAGGGGTACATGGAAGACTTGACAATTAAATAGTGTAGCGGGATGACAAGAAGAAGTGGAGCTATTAAACCAAGAAAATACTTTCTACCAGTCCTGTCTTGAATCATAAATTTTCAATTCTTGTAGTATTTATTCATGTAAAACTTCACCTGGGAGACATGTAATGGTATCTAGCGAATTTCTTCAAATTGAAATTTTATTTACTTTTGAAAAGAACTTTGTTCATTATACAAGGATAAATTAAGCATCTGTTAATTGTTCTTCTCCCTGACTCAATTAAATGTCATAAAGACATTTCATTTCACTAAATTAGGCATTTAAGCTAATAAATTTAAAGGCCAGAGGCTGTTCCTGTTTACGCAGATTCACGAGAACTTGAGTCCGTTCAGGTGTTTGTACCACACTCACCGCCAGAACATGGGCCCAGATCCACAAAAAAAAACCCCATGTTTTTCTGATGACTGGGAAAGATTAGATACCCTGTTTATATAGCTGTAAAATGAAAATTGCTATTATAACCAGTTGGTTGTCTAAGGTAAGCCCTGACTGGTGACCTACTCAGCATTGTCTAAGGTAAGCCCTGACTGGTGACCTATTCAGCCTTACTGAAATTTGTATTATCTGACATGAATCCCTTCCTGAAGGTTTCCAAGTAATTTTCCCTCATGACAATGATAGCAGGAGTTTCAAACATTTAATCAATAGCTCTGTGACTCTTAACATCCAGCGTGAGTGCAGGTGAGTCAGATTCAAAGGCTACCTGACCAGCATGGATTCAGATTCATATCTTCTGCATAGTAGAACTACAGGGAATCATGTGGTGGAGCAGCAATCACTTCTTCCTTGAAGAACTGTCACTTTCAATAGATATTTAAATGTTTGTTAGACTGGAGACAGACAGGGAGAGACCATGTTCTCATTGAGCAGAAAGATGTTTTTGCTTGGTGGTTGGGAGGGGAGTGAACAGAGTTCCCATTTATTTTTCTAGTGACTGTTTAAAAATCTTCACTTCCTCCACTCTTTCAGATCAACTGGAAAAGGCCTGTCCAGTGTTCAGATTTCCAGGGCTCATTCAAAGCTAAAGGATTGACATTGATGATTTCAAAATAGCAAATTGCAATTTACTCTAATACTCTGATTTACTCTAATTTACTCTAATACTTTTGGTGAGTATAGCAACTGGGTAGAATTTCAGCTGTCAAAACACAACTCTGTCCATGTCCCCGGTATTTCCAATTGTATCTAGGCAGATTTTTAACAAATCCTGAAAGTGAATACTACAAATTTGATTTTTGGTGATATTTAGGCCTGTCTGTTTCTGGGCTCCAGGCCTTAATTTAATCTGACCAGGAGTACTTCCAGAAATACTTAAATTAGTTTGACTATTTTATCATGAACTCTTGTATGACTTGGTTTGATTTGTCTGGAATTTTTTTTTTCTTTAATAGTAAAATGCATTTAAAATACTGTAGCAGTACAAGGGTTTTTTTTCCCCTTAATCTTAAAACAAAACAAAATAAAGTCAAAACAAATCAACATGTTCTTCTTCCTCTGATCCAGTTCTGCAAATACTGATACTGAGTATCTCTGCAAGAGGTGTCAGTGCCACCAGTTATGCCAATCACTGAATGGAAATCTAGTTAAGGAATTTGGGTACCTTCCTAACCATCCCTTTAAAATCTGAAGCATCCTTTAAATATGTGTTCTAAACTACAATTTTGGATATTCTTTTAAATTAGTATGTCAGAAAGACTTCCTTATGTATTAGTACACACGTTTAAAGATAAAGGGAAGCAGTTTCAAACTCACATAGTCACTGGCATATTCAGCTAATTGTCATTATAACTATTTCTTTTGTGATTAAAAAATCCAAAGCTGCCTATAAGTGGAAAAAAAAAAAAGAAAGTGTTTTGATTTCTGCTTTTAGTATTCTGAATGAACAATTCCTTACCAAAAATGTTTAGTGACTTTGATGTTGAGATCCTTCAGAATTTTTGTCATCCTTTAGTCTGCCATTTTCCATATGTATCTTATTTTCTTTCCTTTCTTCCATTCATTATCCCTAGGGGCGGGAAAAAAAAAATTATGGCTGACTACTTGGTCTGATCAGTAGATCTTATTCTGAGAAATCTAGATATTTCAGTTTCAGAGAACAGGAAATTTGCGGTTTCTTCCATCCAGAGAGATATCTTGTGTGATATGTTTTAGTTCCTAAGGGTCTAAGGCATATCTGGTATCTAGGAATCCCTACAATAAACCTTTCATTTTGGACAAACCTAGAAACTGCTGTCACCACTACTTTATGCTCCAGTATTTCAACCTATGTTCTGTGTGTGCTCATGCACCGTTCTCAGTGGCTCCAGTGGGAATGTCAGTGCAACATGAGACCTGATGGAGAAAGTACTATGAGCTCAGTCTAATACTTATTGAAGTTGGCTGGAAGCTTCATATTGCTCTCAGAGTGCACCACTAGGCAAACACCAACCCAAACCTCCTCCACTGAAGTGTTTATATTTCATAGATCAAGGCCTTGTGCAAACAAATAAATAAAGTGCTGGTAATATTTTGTCTTGTACATTCATAATGGGCTTTATTTAAGAATTCATTTTTTATGATCGACCCAGCACTGCTTGACCAGTATATTTATGCAGTCTAATTGCACTTCCTGTCATTTGAAAAGCACAGTTGTTATTGCTCAGAGTCTCTCCTGCGGCTGTGGTCCCGGTCTCTGTGTTTTCTAATCGAAACATCTGAAAGCCCACTACAATTCTGTGCTACTCTCACTTCAATTGGCTGGCTTAAAAATCCATTGCCACTGCAAGAATATTTACCAGTTTTCACCACCGCAAGGATATTTACCAGTTTTCAAACACTTAAGAGTTACTAGAGCTGGTAGGAGTGATAAATTTAATTTTCTTCCTTTCGACATGTGTTAAATAATGAATATTGATGGTTATATATGTGTGTGAGGCTTGTAAGCATTCACTATGATTGTTTTAATATCTGTCTTTGCACACCTGAAAACGTATTTGCTGTATATGTGCAGAGTGAGTCTGCAAAGCCAAAGTGTCTTATCATTGCTGGAAAAAGGACCATACTGGCAAGGAAAGTTTGTGTCAGTTCTTCCAATTTCATAGAATCATAGAATGCTAGGGGTTGGCAGGGACCTCTGGAGAATTTTGCTCATATTTGCTGCAGAAGACTCATCTCTCCAATAGCATTAGGGAGATTTACCTGTATCCTGGCATTAAAGGTGTGAGTGTTGGGTTATATGGTCTGACTGCATATGGTATATCGCACAATACAGGCAAACTTCAAATAAGCGTAGATGCACAGCAGGAGAGGGTGATGTTTCCACCAGCAGCAAACTCCTGGGGTACAGCACCACTGTCTCCTTACACTGACAAAGCCACCAGCAGGAAAGGACATTCAGCCCATCAGCAGCAGATGACACAAACTATTCTGGAGCAGGGGAACCAAAGATGCAACTCTGCCTCCATGTGACTTATAGGAGTAACAGAACACGAGCATAAATTCAAGATGTTATTTGTTGTTTTAGTTCTCATGATACGTGCACAATTCAACAGCTCTGTAAGCTCTGGCTTGCAGCTGTGAATGAGGGGTCCTTCAGTTGAAAATTGCTTTTGGAAGCATTTTTTTCCTCACAAGGGAATATCAGTTGCTTTTTCCAAAGGCCAGATACCCTGTTGGAGTTCTCTGTTTCTTATCTTGCTTATTGTCTCCATTTGTTTTCTCATCTCCTTAAGTCTTGTGTCCTAGGGACCAAAGACAGATGGGAGCACCAAATGCACACAAGATTACTAAAGAAAAGGACAAGGAAAGGTAGCGAGTTTGGGATTTGTTTTGGCTTATTTTTTTTGTCACAATTCACACCACTGTCATGCCAAATCAGCTAGATGATGAGGTATACTTAACCAAATAGTATAATTTAAGAAGGAAGGAGTATATTCCTGTACTGTTCTTCATTCAGTATGACTGCTGCCTGCTGCTTGGTCAAATTTATTGCTGTCCCAAGAGTGACTTGGAGAGATATTATTGTAGATGATCCTGATTTATTTCCCACAAAGAGGGACAGTGTCTTCTAACTCCATCTACCTTTTGTGCAAAAGAACATTCAGATCCAGTACCACTTTTAAGAAGAGCAGCACCAGCAAAATTTCAACAGTCAGGAGCTAATGCAAGCTCTTTTTGAAAGACATGAGTGCTGTTGCCACGCTGGTGTATATTGTTATCCTTAAGCTGTTCATGAAAACTGAGTTCTTACACCAACAATACAAAAAGCAAGCACTTTATTTTATATCTTTCACTTATCAATAATTACAGAACACTTTTATATTTTTTCTTTGTCTGAATATTTACAGATCTCGTTCTATACTACCTCTCGGATGTCTTTCATATTCTAGAAGCTTTCATTTTGCAAGCTGTAGAATAGACAACTCATAAGCATGTAGTAAAATGCACTTTATGTGGGCAGAATAAAAATATTTTATGTATATGTGAATGTATAACCACACACAGAGGAACATATACAAAGCACGCAGCATCAGGAGATTTGTTTAGATATTAGACTGCCACATACAATGCCAATTTATACTACAGCTTTACTTATACATATCTACCACGTGATGAAGCATGAATGTGCACTGCAAACTAACTTTTTGAACCCGAAATAAACTCCACTGAAGTGAGCACCAGTAACATTGTCTTTCAACAGTGGAACTCAAGTGATTCTGAGATATCATGCACTCAGGTAATTTTGTTCTTGTGTTTTTCGCAGTCATCCAATACTTTTTTTATATAAATTTCTCAAAAGAAATCATAAATATTAACTCATTTCCCATGTATAGCAAGTATTGTATTTTTCATTATTATTTACTTCTACAGAAGAATGTAGGGAATAAGACATAATATATGACTTGCTCAAAGTTTCAATTAAATTATCTTACACAACAGAGGTGAAAACAGCTTGTTTGTTACAGCTTAGACAATTAATGATACAAACCTGTTCTAGCTGTAGCATTTAGTGGATGAAGGAAGGGGCTATGAGTGGTAAATAATGAAAGCAATATTTTTTTATTATACCTCTTGGAAATGTCTTGGCGACATTTAGCAATCCTCAGAATGAAAAGAATTTTTTGCCTTACCTGGGAGTTTCCAGCCTTTATAACTTGCTATTCTTAATTTGCTCAGACATAACATAAACAATTCAGATTTTAGGAAATTCTAGATGTTTAAAAAGCACAGAGATCAATTTCCTACTCATGAAGAGCGCTTTTGACCAGTTTTGAACCATTTTTGCTATCCCTTTATCTGGCTTGTTTAGCTTGAAAATTGTCAGATCAAGAAAAATAAAAAGGATTAAATTTTGGGAGTGGAGACTAAATGATCCATAGAGGAGCAAGACTCTCATTTAGAAGACTGTTATGATTATTAGCAAAAAATTTTAAAAAATCAAGTCATTTAAGAAAAACAGGATTTCCCATTGTTCTTTGGATATATCTCTAATATATGTGGCTTAGTCTTACCATGTTAGGATGAGTTGATTTCTATTCTGCATTAAGATTGTATGATCACCAGTCAAGATGCCTATCTACAGAACCTAGACAGTGCATACACACAATATGAAAAACACTAACATCATCAATCTACCTGTTGTATGAAATGAACAGGGAAATTAAAGATAGAGCTGTATGTAGAAAACACATCATAGCTAGCACATGTTTTGAAAACAATTTAACTCCAAGCAGACATGGATAAAAGCATTGGAGCCGGTATGCAGAATTTCCTGAACTCATTCATTTGACTTCAGACAAGCAGTTTTAGAACTCCTTGGATTATGTGAAATGTCATTTAGGTCAGTAAATAAATCCTTTTGCACCACTAAAACTTATTCTCAGCAACCGAATTAATTCCTCTAATTAGATCTTACCTAATACCAATAATTCCTATGATAACTCAGTGTTAAGAAAAAAAAATTGTCAAGTCATCCATATTCACTAGATCTGATTATGAAAAGTAACTCAGAAGCAAGTCTGTAGAAGGTACTGGATTTACATTAAAATACACCCAATATCTGAAGGAAAATCAGGCTCTATTTTGGATGACACACAGTAAATATCCTGAAGCCTTCATTTAAATCTGATACTAAGTATGAATCTGGAAAGTAATAAGACTTCAGGTTTAGAATATTTATTTTTTATTTAAACAAATGTCTTATTTATTCAAACTGCAAAATCTGTGAAGCTACATTAAAGAATTTGTGTCCTAGGTAGCATGGTGAGAATTCTCTATGAGTTATTCCGTGTGCTAAAATGAAATAAATACAGTCTTTAATGTTCAATATGACTGAAATACAAAAAAAAAAATCCACTAATGAAATAGTGATAAGTACAAATTAAAATAAATATTAAATATTATTCCAACAACAAATATGGAAATTCAGAATGGCAGCTAATGTCCTGAATGGAATTGCCTTAATATTAAAAAGCATTAGTAAAATAAAATTTGAAAGTTTTCAACCTTGCTGAAGAATAATTCACGTAACCTCAGCAGAGACATTTGGAATTAAATGGTACCAGTTTAATACAGAATTCTAAACAAAGTGCTAGATCATTTTTCCAAAAGCAACGGGGTTGATATTTGTTGCTGTGATTAAAGGCACCTGAGCAATTATTTCTATAATTCTATGATTCTATTATTTCTATGATTCTATGCTTCTAATTCCCTCTTAAAAATCCTTCAATTGCCAGAGCTTGTCTTTATATGAAATAGAAGTCTTTCTTTTTGTACCAGCTCTCTATATTTTTCTTTCTTTCATTTCTTTTTGCCTGTAATTTTAATTTTTATATGTGTATTTGGTTGGGGTTTTTTTTCAACTCTAAGAAAATCTGAAGTTTAAAATTTTTTCTTATCTTAAGTTTGGATGAAAGAACCAAATATTGAAAATCTTTTCTGGAAAAGATGCCCTCAAATACCCTATACTGTCACTGTGTTATCAACTGACTCTTCTAAATTATATCGCTTTTTGCTCTTAGATGGTCTTGACTTCCAGAGCAGGTATTGCAGTTTGTTTCTCCGTCCTTGTGAGCAAGCCATATCCTTCCCGTGATGCACTTCTATCACTTTCTTTGGCTAAAGTGTGGTGATGGTGCAAAAGGAAGCAAATGTTCTGAAATTATGTAATATTTATTTTTTCAGGTGTTTCTTTCCAACTGAAACATGAAATATTACAATACTATTTGTTTTCCTAATGAAAAAAGACATTATTTATCCTATTAGTCATTCTGGCTATTATTCTTCCTCCTCCTACCCTTTTCTCATGGGAAAAAAAAATAAGTTGTGCAATATTTGATAAAAAATCTCAAATCTTTTGATGGGTGACTGTAATATTTCAAAATATAAAATTATTTTTCTCATCACATAGATAAATAATTCTTGACTGAATAAGTTCTACAATATTCCCTCATGTGAATAATGCTATTGACTTTTAAGCATTCTGAATGGTTGAATGTTATCAATAGGAAAAAAAAGTTCTCTGAAAGGCTGATTTTTTTTTCTGAACTAATATGACAGATAGACAGTCTTGAAAAGATACTTGTAGTAAGCAAATTTGAGCCTGTGTAGTATATCACCAACAGCGAAACTGTTTTAGAGGTGTCAAGCACTTGAAGAGGGAGGAGATAGAAACATACATTTTTCATTAAGACAAAGTGACTCTTTGTTGCTCTAGTAGCGTGGTGTAGACTTTCTCATAATGGCAAAGAGCCCAAAACGAATTTTTTCATTTGATGTCTAGCTAGGCTTGAGACTCTTTGCTGAGAGTATTTTTAGCACCATATAAACAAGGAGTCAGAAACATCTACAGATAAAAGTATGTTGTTTAAAACAGTCGCAAATAGGAAAACATTATTGTAATAGTATTTTCTGCTCTAAATTCTAAATCAGTCAGAGGCCCCTGTGATCAGAGGTGCATGGTGAGATTCCCACATCACTGGTTTTGTAGCTAGAGGTAGGATTGGTGTCACATTCACCTACCTCGGACAGCCAGGGAAAGACATTCAGACACTCATTTGTTGATTGATTTGCTGGCTGAAGTAAGATTGAAGCCGACAACCCTAGTTCACTAGCAAAATATCTTCTCTGCTCTCCTTTCTGTCAAGAAGTTGGGGTGTTTTTTGTTGTTATTTGAAAGTGTAAGTAAGAGCAGAGTTATTCAAGGAGAAAACATTCTAGGCTGTTGTAAACGGCATTCAGGGTAAAATCCGAACAGCCAAATACAAAGCATATGTGTAACACATCCCTTGGGCTGCTGTGAGATGGTTAAGCAGGTGCTTCATAAGTAGTATTTTAATTCCACAGATCATTAAAAATTCATCAGAGACAATAAACCTGGTTTTGAAGGATTAATATTTCCAACCAAAAATACAGAACTGTAGGATTTTCTTTGAGTATTATGAGGCACTATTAAATGTAAGACACTTGAGAATGTAGTTATGAATTTATTATGATTGTTAATATGAAAAAGAAAAGGAAAAATAAAGATGTAGAATACACAAATGATAATATGTGACTAGATGGACTTCAGCCCCTGGTGTTACAGGTAAGTTTGTCACTGGGTCAAAAACTTTGTTCTTTGCATATTTTGTAATATAACCCAGTAAAATTTTTTATATGATTACAATGTTTGGAAGACTTTTGTCAGATTCTGGTTGCACTTGTGCTTCTGCATCCTTACATTTGATGTTTTTCCACCTTTATCTTTAAATGGAGATGTGTCTTTAACAGACCATTTGCAAAGAACATTAAATTAAAAATTCTCATGAAGTCTTTCAGTGAGTGACAGCAGTAGTAGTGCAGTCCTCTGCAAGAAACTGTGACCGGTTTATCATTACCTTTCATTTGGATAATCTGCTCTGCTAGTATTTTTGCTAACAACAGGCACAACAGTCAGGGCTCAGAACTAACAAAAATTTGTATCCTAGACTGTACCTGGTAAAGAGTTTCCATTGTGAACTATCTGACAGCTATCGCACTTTGCTATATTTACTAGAGGAAGAGAAAAATTATAGGGAATGTTTGCATTTCTTACTCAATTATACTAATAAAACAAATGAGCTTGATTTATAGCAAATAAGAGTCTCATAAAACAGAAGAGTCCAAATAATATTTCCTTGCAGTTTTGTGGGCACAACTCAGACTGATGTCATATCTTGTGTTTTCTTTCACTGTTTAAACTTCTAACTTCTAGCAAGGATTTTCATCCTGGAGCAAGGCTTGAATGTAAAGCATTCGCATAGAAAAAGCAATTTATATGGGGGTCATAATCTCTCCCCAGACATAGCCTATATTTCTGATACGTGTTCTGTAGAGATCTACTAGAGCTGAGTATGAACCCTAAATCAAGAGTACTGGAAGAGTGATAACAAAAAGCACAGCCTCAGAGATGCACTGCTTGCTGCACTCTCCTCTCCTAGGAAGGATCACTCTATCTACCATTATGAATCCAATATAGATCGTAAACACTGAACCACAAAAACGCAAATAAACCCTAAAGAACTCCATTGCTTCTGTTGCCACCAGACTTTTTTGGCTGTTTGTGTCCTGAATCTCTTAGTCATTGAAACAGAAAAGTTCTGTTGTTTGTCAATAGCACACTCTCCTTGGAGTACTATTCAGGACTTAGGACACAGGACTGTCGGAGGTCTCTGATTTTTTGCCTTAAAACAATTGCTTTGGAAAAGTAGTTTCTCTCTGCCTTTCTTCCCAAGGTCTATGTTGGGGATTATGCTTCTCCCTTGTTTAGCACAAGCCTGAATGATGAGGTGGCAAATGGCACCTAACACCCTGCACTGAAAAAAAGATTTGAAAGCACAGTTTGTACACCTAGTTTTGATTTCTATGTGCTTTTCAGCAGTTAGAACGAACACTTGCACTCTTGAATATGGATTTGGAGAATGTCATTGCACATGCTTCTTCCTCCAAAACTCTTGATGTCCTGTAACAGAACAGATTTTCAAAAGCAATGGGAGAAATACAGACAGAGAAGAAAAATCTGTCTGCCCTTCTCACTCAAAAGTGTATTAAGGCATTTCTAAATTTTTGTCTCTGTCTTTTTCAGCTGTTCAGTTGTTCATAGGAAATAACTTCTTGATTTACTTTAATTTTGCAGATAGGACAGGGCAATTGCATTTGTGTGCAGGATAACGAAGAATGTCTGTACTACACAAACACAGACTTAGTGTCCACAATATGAATTTTTAATTCCTCAATATTTAAAACATGATATATTCTCTTGTTTTTTCTGTTAACTTTTAAATAAATACTTCTAATGCTTTAGTCAAAAAAATGAAAAGAACTTCACAGAAGGACATGTACTGTGGGATATAGTAAGAGATGACATTTCAACTAAGTTTTCTTTATGGAGGAAGGGGCTGAATAATGAAGAAAGAAGAGTTTCTTCCCTCCTTCCACCTGCTCCAGTTTAATAATCCAAAGGTAAACTGCCTAAATATTTAATCACCTATGGCTTCTACAGAGCAAACAGAGAAATGTTCTTGTACAAAAAGGCACACCATCTACCTTAAGCATGTGTCTTAAAATGATATAACTCTCAGGGACAACTCTCTGTGCTCACTATGAAAAACCTATGGTGTCATTTTGGACAGGACAGAGCATGATAGCTGAAATGAATGGTGCCCTGGACGTATAATGGTGAAAATGCATTTCACCTTAAAACAAACTGTTGTGTGCTCTGGGTCGTACTGCACTCCTTTGAGACCTTGTGGAATATGAAACAACTGTGCTCAACCAAAATTTGTGGAGTAGGCTCTTCATCACGGCTGTTGAAGAATGCCTTTTCTCAGCTGTGCCTTTCATAGAGAGCTTCATAACACTGCTAAATAGGAAAACATCTCCTGGTTCTGTAGAAAATTTATTAGGAACTATGTAAAGGTCTAAGTGGTGGAGGATGATGAATCATATGTCAGATTTTGAAAGTATCCTTTACAGAAAAAGCAGCAGTACATGTTTCTCCATACTTTAATTTAGCTAATGTGTCAGGTGGAGAAAAGGTAAAAGTGGAACACTGAGAAAAACATTGGACTTTGAACAGCCATTCTTTGGAAGATCTATTTGTTAGGTGTTTTTTTGGAAGTTTTTTAGGAAATACATCTTCTACAATACCATTTTCAAAAGCTGCTTTATAGACTAAAGAGGTTTCACTGAAGTCTAGAAATAAAATACACTTCTGTTCTGTGAGTATCACACCCATCTGCAAAACTCAGCTTTGAAATTCTAGGTTACATCTTGATCTTGCATGTTCCTTCCATGTTTAAAGAACATCATCAAGGTTACTAGGTCATGTAATTAAAAGTTTAAAAATCATAAAACTTGGTTCTTTGTGAGACTTGCATTCAGTTCTCCAACTGGAATCAGATTCTCGTACCTCCTCCACTATGGGGTTTATTGTTTTATTCACTACTCAGATTTCAGATTCTGAAAATATACAAGCTGAGGATCTGATAAAGACCTGAGTTCTTTTTCTTTGTTTTCACAACATAATGCAGAATCTCTCTTTTTCCCTATGGGCTGGTCAAGACTAGGACACCGTGATAAAAAATAACAGACAATCATGAAATTGAACTTCAGGACATATCATGCTGACCTTAGATCAAACAGCTAAGCAGCTTGTAGCTCTATTTGGGACACAACTACAAGAAGAAGGAAACCCGGCAGGGATTCAGAGCACACAAGCTATCTTGTATGAACTGCCTGTGTGGACAAGTGCTAGAACACAGTCAAAATGAAGCAGCTTACTCCATCTTTCAGAAATGTAAGTTACCGTTACACTCTGCAGGGTCAGAGGAAGCACAGAGTAGTCAGGTGAAACACACTGGAGCTGTAAGAAGATGGCAAATACGCTGTGAGGATGTATTACTCTACATTTGCACGTGGATGCATTTGCAACCTATGCATCCATAGGAACTGTGAGGGCAAAAATAATTCTCAGAGTCATTTCCTACAGTCTCTGCAGTGTCCCAAGTACAAAAAAAAATTGTAAATAATCCTTGTGTCTCAATAAATTAATTTTAAAATTTATTATTTGAAGACATATTCTGTATTTTAATTGATTTTGCACAAGAAGTTTCATGAGACTGATGTGACTTCTTCTTGAAGTCTAATTGCTTGAACAAAGCAAGGCACCAAAGTCTATCAAAGATAAGGCTGCCGGAATTTTGTGATGGGAAAAAGGTTGCATTTTTGTTCCATACCTCTGGCAATAATGAACCATTATAGTTGATATTTTGTTTTTAAAGAATACTCAGGCAGACATTGAATCTGGAAGACAGTTAAAATTTTTGAATTATATGGAGTTGAAATAAATGAAAATTGATTCTTATAGTGGAAAATGTCTCTCAATTTCAGTGATAAAGGATGTCATTTGTATTAGTAAAGAGATGAAGGAATATTAGGAGGAGAAAAAAACCCTAAAAGATCTAGTATTCTATCATTGTTTTAGTTTAGAAGTACAAAACTGAGAATTCTAACATCATTTTTTTCCCATTGATCCAGTTTAGACCTAATTGCAGAGCTGGAGCCAGTAGTGTATCATATCGTAGCAACTCTAAATGGGACTATCTATAGCAGACAAATCAAAGCATTAATTGAGTTCCTAATAACTTAGCACAGTTCCTTGGAGTTTCAGGTAAAAATAAAAAGCTCAAACTCTTTGCTAATGTGATTGAGAGACTTGACTGAAATTGTCAAGGGTCAGGGCTGGGCTTGCCTCTAGACAAATGGCAGACGCTCTCCATTAAGACCTCTCTCTTCCCAAAAGGAAAGAGAAAGGGAATAAAGGAGAAAGACTTACCGATTAGAAAAGGAAACTAGAACAGCTTTAATTAAAATAATAACAATAAAATGAAATGTATACAATTATATATATAAAATCAATATCAAATCCAACCACCCTGATGCCAGTTACATCACCGTCACTACTGATGCTGTGAAGTGGGCACAGGAGAAGTCCCAGAGTGGACTCAGCAGCAGATGGCAGGAAGATTCAGGAGCTGGATACTGGAATCAGATTCAGGAACTCATGGACTGGGACCAAAGGCAGAATGGACACAGTCTTCCTTGGATACTGGACACTGAAGAAGAGGCTTGACCCCTGTGATCTCTCAGCTCTATACTGAATATGACACATAGGGATGGGATCCCTCACTGGTCAGTTCAGGGTCACCTGTCCTCACCGTTTCTCCATGCAGATGTGGCCTTTTAATTTCAATACCCCCCAACATGGTGCACAAGATTTAGCAGTGACCTTGGTCTGCACAAGAGCAAGTATAAGCAGAAGCCCTTCTGCACACACCAGTCTTTGGTAGTAACTTCAAACACCAAACGTTATCACTGCTAGAAGTAGCCACTGTCTGCAAAAATATGCTGTTAACTTCAGAAAATGCAGTTACTCAGAAGAGACTGAGCTGGAAAGTAATATCAGTGAATAGAATTAGTTCTGTTCTAGCTCAAACCAACACAAAGATCAATTCAGAATCTAATGTAAAGCTCATGGAAGAAAATATCTGTGTTACTTTAAAAAGAATTTAATTCATGCAGTTTCACTGACCTTTTTACAGCTAAGTAACTCTGTGTACTAATAGAAAAACAGATCTCATTTGCATCTGGATTTTTAAATGATTATTGAGGTATGTGAACTAGAAACTTTTATACTCTTTTCCATCCAGGAAATAAATGTGAGATGCTGGTTTTCGTTTAGCTCATTAGAACTAGGCATCTCACTCTGAATTGGCAAAATCATTGCTAAGTTGGGCTTTGTGAAAAACTGCACGCATTTATACGAGAAAAAAGAGGCTAAGAAATTTAAGTCATGATGAGAACACACACATTTGTGGGCCATTAATAGCTTCAGAAGACAAGGACAATAGTTTCAACTTAGATGAATGTTGGAAGGACTGAGGGAGACTTAACAAGTACAAGGCATTTCGTTTCCCCTGTGCTCCTGCCCCTGTCGTAGGAAGAGAAATGAAAGCAGAATTGAAGATGGCCCAAAACTACGACATTAATCAAGCATCAGGCTTGTGGTTATAGGCTCAAAGATCTTTTACTTCGAGGGAGAGTCACCAGCTCCTGGGAAGGAAGAGGGTGAATAATCAGATGTCTGCTCTCTTTTTAAGTACGATACAACAAATTCTCCCAGAAAGCTCCCTGGTATAACTTGAAGAAAAGAAGAGGGTAAAAGGAAAAGAGGGAAGGGTAAAGAGGGAAGGGTAAAGAGGGAAGGGTAAAGAGAAAATGATAGTGGAAGGAAGAGAGGAGAGAGGAGAGAGGACAGAAGAGAGGAGAAAGAGTTGTCACTTACTAAATAAATGTCTGGTTTATAAGAACTTTTGAAGAATGAAGTCATTCACTAAAATGTCCATATACAATAGTATTTTTGTAAAATCTCCAAGATTCAATGCAACAAGAGAGTGTAAAATGTGATAACTGCTAAAGCAGAAGTCAAGGCTCCACAGAAAGAAGCTTCAAGCTGCTATTTCTTTGAAAATAAACCCTTCATGCTTGAGGTGAGGCAAATTAATAGAACACTATGCATTTGATTTGGAAATGCATAAAAGGGCAAAGAATGATCAAAGGTCTTGAATAGCAGAAGTACCAGCCTTCAGAAAACTGTAGGGGTAGTGTTACGCACTCCAGCATCCGTCGTGGCTTTTAGCTAAATAAATAATTTAAATTTTATAAAATGTTCACTTAGGAAAAAATACAACACAAAACTTTTGACAAAATGCTTGCTTTTATTCTGCTAGGGAAAAATAGTTGTCTTTTCATCTTTCTCAATTCTTCAGTAAAACTTTTGCTGGTGACCTAAGTTTTTCCCTTACAGTTTTTAATATATGGTTCCAGCGCTCTTTTTTAAAATGTTCATTTTTCTTTGCCATTATTCCTTTTCTTCTTGTTCTTCCTACAGATTTCATTTTATTACCATTTGACTGTTCACAGTGTTACTGTTCCCCTGATCCTCTGTTATTTTCTTTGGCCATTACATGTTTCTAAAGAAGAGTTCAGCTGTACAGAGACGCTACCAGTGCCACGAATGTGTATAGGGCAGGAACTAGACAGAGCTTTTGCTTTCTCTTGATCTCTTGTGCACACAGAAATGTTCTTGCTGCTTCACTAGACCCAGAAACTTTCCGTATTTTGTGTGTATATCTACTTTTCTGAAGACTAAAGACTTAAATTTGGTGCTTGAGCAGCTGTGCTTCATTTCTAGCTGAGGAAATAAGTATGTAAGTAAAGTCAGAAAATGTAGTCCAGTGAAAAATAAACAAATTTTAAAATATTGCAATTCAGCTCAGTCGTGGCCCTGCAGAACATAGTGCCCAGTGTTCTGACTTAAATCCAAACTTGTTCAGAGTTGAGAGACAAGAAAGAACATTTTGAAAGGCAGCAGTGGAAGATAAGTCAAATAACTCCCCAGTGTGGGCCCGATTTAAAGAAGAGCCGACTTGCCAAAAAACAAGCTCCACCTTTGTATACTAAAGTTGTGCTTTTTTCCTTTCTTCTTTTGTAGGAATGTTTTAGTTACATAGTCAATGATTTTTTATCAAAGTAAGACAGACTGTGATGGAGACTGAAATTTGCCTGATTCAAACGCAAGTCAAAGCAATATGACATACTTGAAAAAGTTTAGTGGAAGTAGTAGATCCACATCAGTGATGAAGACAAACTGACTGGGATCTGTGCTCCCAGAGAAGTTCGCCAGTCTGCATTGTTGGGACGTGTTTCCTAAACTACAGAAAGAAAAGTAAAACCTGCAAAAAGCAAAGACTTGTTAGCTATTCCCTAGAAAGTCGCTTCCAAAGCTCCAAAGCAGGAGAAAACTCATTGGTCACAGGCATTTTCCAGTCTCCACAGTGAAAAGGAAAGCAATAGACTGACAAGCTGAAGATTACAAAATATTGTTAGTTCTTCCTCACGCTTCAGTGACTTAATTGTGTTGTTTAATGTGGGAGGTTTTCAGAACATTTCACAAGGTGGAGAAATACTGTAAGATACATAAAGGCCCATAGCTTCTGTTAATCAGATAAGCCAAAAGAATCACCACAGCATTGTGA
This sequence comes from Baryphthengus martii, assembly GCA_013396935.1. Taxonomy (NCBI): domain Eukaryota; kingdom Metazoa; phylum Chordata; class Aves; order Coraciiformes; family Momotidae; genus Baryphthengus; species Baryphthengus martii. Next base: position 16,382 of record VWZK01021850.1, on the reverse strand, counting down.
TAGAGATGAAAAATTGTTTGTCACACTCACACGCACAAATAAAATCACATAGAAAAAAGAGGCATTATGATGTTTGATGGGTTGGTTCTAACTTCTTCCCTAGTTACATTTGGTCTGAACCCTGTTTTATTTCTAAGTCACTGAACTTTGCATTAACTGGAGAGCTCTTGATCTCATTAATACTAATAATTTCGATAGACTGAGCCTTATTCATATATAAAAAAGCAATATTTACCGTGAAATTGCATCAATATTTTTTAAGTCACTTATTAAAACAGCAGTCTCTATGAATCAGACTGCTGGCCAGAGACATTTTGTGTTTAATGTCTTGCACACAATATTCAGATCTTTAGATTTATTTAAATCAAAGCATATATAGTAGAGAAATGCAAAACCTATATTTTTTTCTAAATATTTTTTTAAGAAACTATTTCAAATAATTGAAGAAGGCTGAATAACAGCTGGGATGATTCATGACAATTGACTCAAGAAACACTTCAAAGACTTCATAGCTAGTAGATCTTTCGTTCTGTTGCTGGTAAAATTGTTTAGTGATTTTAAGCCAGCATCTGGAAATTGACCTTCACATACACTTAAGAAACCCTTCTTTCCCAAACCTTTTTCTCAGACACTGCTAATTTATCAGCACTCTATTGCTTCCCCACTTCTTTTTCTGCAGAGGTACCAGGTTTATAAGGAGCTGATTTTTTTACAAAAATTAGGAGGAAGACTTTGTGTAACTATGCTAAATCATTCTAAGTTTCTTTCCTGACCAAATTTCCACATTTGAGGAATGGTAAATATGGAGGATACAAATCATTCTGGACTTCAGTGTGCAGTTTTATTGCATGAAACGAATCAGGATCTTTTTCTTCTGTTTTCATCTGGATGACGCACTACTTCTGAGCATCAAGCTCATTCAAATTCCAAATTCAGAGTAATTGTTCAACGGTTCATTTTACTGAACATATCAAAATGGAAAATACGCCTTCATTCTGATGATGAATTCTAGATGAAGTCACAAGTTCTTTGCAAATGGCATTAGATTTACACACAAGTAGAATCCTGACTTGTACCTATTGGATTTTATGACTGATATTACCATTAGATTTATTCACTAGGAAATGCAATTTGATTGTGGTCATATATATTATGATTCAGTAAAGCAAATGTTAGCTCCACGACTGGTCTACAAAATACTTGAGTACTTATTCTAAGGTTTTACACATAATTGCCTTTTTTTTTTTTTTTCCTATTGGAAAATAACAAAAATTAAACTAATAATATTTAAAATGAAGAGAAATATCTAGCATGCTATCTAGGCTACACATTTGCAATGCATCCCATAATCTGCATCCTCTGTCAGAGGAAACAAATAACTGTTGTGCTGTAATTTAATGTTTTTGCTACCAGGGAGTTTTGAAAACCATGTTTTGTTTTTGTCTCAAAGGCGAAATTTATCCTGTCAAAGCATTTAACTTCATCAAAATCTGCTGCTGAAGTCTGGATTAATATGCAAGGGGAGTTCCACACGAGTTATGGCCTGTCATATTTTCAACAATACCCTACATAATGGCTTCAATATGCCTGTCACAAGCTTATCTTGTCTTGACAATGTCTACAATAATGCAGAACTCAGCCCTTTTAAATAATTAGATAAATGAGTATTTTTGACAGGAGCTGCTGGTTCTAACTTTCAGAAGTAACTACTACAACACGTAATCTCTAGTGACTCTCTTCTATATGCACCTGTCTTGCTCCCCTTTTCTATTTACTGTCATTATTAATCATACTATGATGTATTTATTGTAGGTAACATGCTATGCAAAGCTATATATTGATATATGGTACATGTATTTTATACTTACAGAGAAATCTAAAAGTCTTCCTGCAGTAATTTATGACAACATTCCTCTTGATTTCAACAGAAACTGAAACAGCCTGTTATTTAGTAGCCTTCTGTATATATATGCTAGGAGATCCAGGAGGATGTGGTGCTGTTCTGAAAGGGTGTGTTTAGGTACAAGAACAGTATATCTACATCAACCTGACGTTCTGCTGACTTGCTGAACTGGCTTTTATAAAGCAGGTTTTATCACAAACACAACTCAAAATGTGTTGGTTACTAAGGAGATTCCGGTGTCTACTTTATCCACAGCCAGCTCAGCTGTCACCATGAAGCACAAACAGAGGCCAGATTTATTATGAAGGAATTACTAGCACTGCCTGGTGCAATGTACATGTTTGAATCATGCAAGTTAATAACATGGATTTAATTTTACAAACTTCACTCTCAGTGTAAGTTAATTATTTCTGTTATAAACCTGTAGGTTTGATTGTAATGATAGTGACAAGAAATGGAAAATTTTGTCCCTTCTATTCTGCTCTAGAACTAGAGGAAGGGAATTTATGACAGTCATTGTGGACAAAATGTATAACAAAATTTTTCCAAACACTTTGGACAGATGTCAACTGTCTAAAGAGGATGTCACTTCTTGAGTAAATATATTAATCTCAGCATTGTAGCTGTACATTAGATTTTTTTTTGTGTGTGTGTGTGTGCGTGATGTTCATACGGAGTACCACCTAGATTGTGGAGTGGGATTTACCTCAGCAAACTTCAGGTGTTAGCATATGAGCTAGTCATTCTAGTCTCTCCTAACTCACAGGAGTTACTTGAAAGATGTGACTCATCCTGAGGTAGGTATATGAGACAGGTCAGATGACTAACTTCTGTCCATTGTTTTTAAAAGGAAGCCTAGGCAACTAATTCAGACATAGACACCACTGTTGAAAACATCAAAAGTAAAGTGCTATGTCACGCTAAGTCTTTCACTGCAGATAGCTTGCAGAGTAAAATATATGTATTTTTTTCAAAAGCCAGTACCAGTGCCCCATCTTCAAACAAACATATCCAATGACTTATCTCTGTCTTTTGTCATTTGTCTTGTATTTGGTTATGGATTCCAAAGGGTTTTGTTTCTTTAACAAAAAACTACAGTACTACGAATGTTTGAACCCTCCTTACAGTTCTGCCCAATCTTACTGATCTTCTCTGCAGTGAAAGAAAGTTCAAGACATATTTCTTTGGCTATTGCATTCCTTATAACTTTTTAAACACTTGTAGTTACAATGAATAAAGAAATAATCATTGTAAAACATCTTCACCAACTCCCAATAAAAATTCATCTGATTTTTTGATTCAATGCAATATGAGAGGTTAGATAGTGGAGACCACAGCTACTGAAAGAACTAAGTTATGTAGGATTTTTGACAGAGAAGAAGATAGTAAATTAAGTGTGATTTGGAGGAAGAGAACTTTTACCAAGAATTACACAGAGCTATAAATAAATAAACTCTTTTTCCATTCAAAAATTCAAGAATGGAAGTAACCTGTGTATCTAACTTTTGATGAACTACAAGAACAGCAGTTATTTGAGATTTTATTATCAGTTAATACTGCATCTCCAGACACATATTCTTCCTTGTGCCTCTCCCTTTAAGCTAGTCGTTCTTGTGTTGTGAAAGTAAAAGGGAAGACCAACAAAAAGCAGAGAATGAGGCATGCATTTACCAACTAGTCACGTGACATTGGTGCAAAAAATATTCCATCAAGATCAACATAGTCTGGCTATTGTTCACAGAAGCAGTGGATGGTGAGCCCTTGCGAGCAGAGATATTAATGTTATTTATTAGTTATGGATTTTGGAGGGGAAAGTTAAAACTGCTCCAAATCCATTAAGATTCATTGTATTCAGAAGCACACAGAGCAGAATACTTATGTTAGAAGCACTGGACTATTTTGCCTGCTGTGCAAATCAAGGCTTCCCACTATTTCATTAAGTTAACACACATAATTTTAAAGTACCTGCAATTCTGGTATTTAAAATACTTGAGCACTTTATTTAAATGTGTAGCTACCATTTCTTATCATTATACTTCACTCTTTCTCTTCTTTTTTTTTTTTCCCTCTCTAATATCAAATATGATGGTATTAAGAGAAAATTAGCTTGCTGAGATCATATATTTTTTCATACCACTTCAATAGGTGAATACAGCAAACAGGCTGGTAATGTACCTGTAGAATGCAACTAAAAAAAAAAAAAGTATTTTTTCCTCCAGAAATGTTTTGTCATAGCTTTGTGCAAATCCCCAAACTGGCAAATTCAGTGTGTTAAGAATCTGTCATGAATATGAGAAAGTGTTTGGCTAATAGTGATAACTACAGAGTTATCTCTGCAGAGATTTATTTAGTCTTGGTGCTTGTGATGAGAAAATAGAGGCATGTAAATCACAAGGGTACTAATTTCTTCAGCCTCTAACTTACAAATTAATGGCAATGTAAAACATGAAAATTTAAATTAAACAGAATAAAGATAAATCATAGCTACTCTGGAGACTTTTCTGAAAAGCCTCTTGTGGTGAAAGGAAAACTATCTGATTTTTTGTACTTCTTGAATCCTCGTTTACACCCTAGTTGTGACGATGTTTTCTGATTAAGCACAGGAAGAAAAAAATGCAGCCTTTGAAAATGCACAAATACAATACTTTAATGGGTAATGAAGGAAAAGAGAAGGCTTCATGTATATCTATAGATGCTGGACTCGCTAAATTTTTGGGTAGCTTGAATTTTTCAAATTTCAAACTTTGAAGGGAAAACATCGTATGTGAAAAACAGAACATACCTACACAGGCACATTGTTAGTATTTATGATCAGTTGTCTCAATCATTGAAGATTACTTCTGTTTGAAAACAGATGATCTTTTACAACAAAAGAGTTAAAGCTGACTTCTCTGCAAGACTGAGGAGACATTGCAAAAAGATGTTACCAAAAAAAAGGCATGGAAAATATGAAAGGAACTAAAGCAAGTGAGGGTACATGTATCCACTAGAAGTTCAAGAGTAGCAAGGAAAGCAGCAGAAGAGCTTGCTGTAGGACATCATCTTTCTAGAATTGTTTGTAATGGGGAAACTTATGGATAAGGGAAATAACTGTTAAAGATCCAGCATTATTCTTGTTACACAACAGATCCTTGAACTTTTTGGAATATTGTTTTTCAAGTATCTCACAGACTACATCATGCAAACGTATAATGAGTTTCAGCGGCACCTAAAGAGCCCAGCTAGGGGGGCAGGTTCATTCTAGACATCACCTAGCAGGTTCTTCCTAGGCCTTGAGTCCCTGCAAAGAATTCCCTAGGAAATGCAATAAAGATCAGCCATTCACTGAATTATTGTGTCTAGGGATCACTGGTAGGGATCATCATTAGGGTTACAGACAACGTTGAAAGCCCGGAAACAGAAACAGAAAATAATGTGGCTTTTTTCTCTGCTCTTATGACCCTTCTGTGTCTATGGATGGAGATTAAAAAAGTCTTTGTTTCACTCTGAGGAGGGACTATTTGCACAGTCTAACATTTAAAAGCAGAAAAGATTTCTCCTTCCTCAAAGTGGCACAAAGAATGTGGTATTCACAGTTCAGAGGTTATATGGTTATTTGGTACGTCTTCTGTTGAAACTATCTAGCAACTACAAGTCTTCTCATACTTAAAGATCTGTTGAGATGCTGTCCTTCGTAGCTTCTACTGGGAGGTGAGGGGCTGGTAAAAGGAGTGTTGTTATTTCTGTTACTCTGGTGTTCATGAGACTGTAGAAATGGATCCAACATGTTCATTTCCTGTTTCCTCAGGTTGGTTCCCTTTCAGAACCAGCTGTGGAAGCTCTCACGAACCATTAGACTCTTGATTAGCAAAACCAGCTTTGCACTGTTTGCTGTTAGATGCTAAGTCTTGTCAGTTAATTACATTCTGTGCACAATCGATTGTGACTTTAATAACTCCAAAAAATTTAATAACTCCAAAAAATTTAATAACTCCAAAAAAGTCTCCGAGTGTTAGGAATTTGGACATAAAAGAAATCACAAATTTATAGACACCTTTCTCTTCTTGTACAGAAGCCTATACTTAAGCTGTCTTTTCAAAGTTTTCTTTAAATTCTTTTTTTTTTTTTCCTCTATCTGAACATTTTGTTGTATAGGGAACCACAGAGAAAACAGGTTGGTTGGTTAATGAGGGAGCCAAGTTTCATATTCTGCAATATTTTTCCAGATAGACAACACGACTTTTATTCAAGATGTGCATTTCTTTTAGTGTAACTCTACATATAGGTTTTAGAAAAGTAATCAAAACTTTATTACCTATGCAAAGCTGACCTTTCTCATAACTGAACTGCTTAATCTCCTGGAATTATTTGTCCCTGCACTTTAGTTACTTATCCTTAACATTTTGGGACTCAGAATCTTCAACAGAAAATCAATATTCTTTTTGTGCATTAAAACTAAAACTGAGAAGTAGATTCTTGGAATACCCTAAAAAGTTGTATCTAATATTTTGCAGTATAATTACTGTCTTGATCTATCCCATCTCTCCTAGCAAAAGATTCTTTAACTCTTGAGCCAAGAAAGGATCTCAGGATGCCTAAAGTTGGAACTGTACTTTCTTAGAAATTATGTTTCCTTGGGAAATTTCTGATATTCAGGATCAAATCAAGCACTCCAACCCACTGTCAAAAATATCTTTTCATGTTTTATCTATTGTTACAGTTACAGCTCTTATTTTTTTTCACCTTTTCAGACCAGACAGGCAGAAGAGTAGAGGTTTACAGCAGTTCTATGTAAACATTTACATACACACACAACGTGTATCTAACAACAGATAGCAAGCCTCCCATTGTTTTTTTCTCTTCCAGTGGTACGGTCACGGTTGTTTAAAACTTTTAATGGGTCTCCTTTTCCAGATCTTTGTTCCTATAGCAGAATGACTCAACAAAACATTGTGCAGTCTGCTGCTTTGCTTCTGCAAGAAATCTGCCGTGTCATATACACTGTGTTCAGCTTAGTGCATTTCAACTTTCGCAGCTTTCTTTACCTTGATCTAACCAATTGGTTTCTCCTCCCTGTTAGTATACAAGATGTTTCTCATGAAGGTAAACCATGCAGACTGCCCTAGGCTCACATATTGACTCTGGACTTGCTGGATTTAAGACACAGATATAGAATGATTGTCTCTCTCAGCTCCAAAGAGGCAGACACGGGAGCAGTGAGGAAGCGCTATTTACTTGTTTGCTTTTGCATGTTATGCATCTGATCCTTGCAGAGGAGTGTAAGACAGAACATGTGTCTGTTTCTGCAGTTATCCCATGTGCCATAGGGTTTACAATCAACTGCACACGGTGATTCAATGATGAAGTAGAAGTGAATCTCAGATGTGTTCATGTACTGACTTTAACTGAGAGGAATTTCTCCTATTCAGTTATGACTCAACATGTAACCTAAAAGCTTTTTTATTACTGTTTGATTTTTCTACAAGACTATCTCTCCAAATCAACAAAATAATTTAAACCTTTATTCCACCTTCTAACGTACTTATAAGCTCTACTAATGTTGTCAAATGTGAATTTAGTGAGAATACTCTTTTTCTTATTTGAGACTGCTCAGTCAGTAGGCTCAGACTTAGAGGAGATTCTGTAAGCCACTGGAGATACATGCTCCTTTTTTTTTAATAGAGTCTTCTAGTCACTGTTCACCCTTGCCAAAATATTTAATCTATTTAGCATAACTTAAACTCTTCTATGGAAAAAAAAAAAAGGAAATAAACAGAAAAAAAACAAAACAAAAAAAATCTCTTCACAAATACTCTATGAATATAAATGTTTTATCTGAGAGTTTAGACCTTTACTCCTACATTTCTATCTACCAAATTGTGAAAAGGTAATGTTATGTGTTTCATTAATCACTCTAAGAGTTTTTGAATAAAAGAAAAGGAAAGAGAAGATATTTCATGTGGTAGTCGATATCCTTGCACACCTGTAGTTATTACTCTTCCTACTGTGTGAACAGAAACTTAAAAGTAAATTGTATTGACATTACTTTACTGTAATAGTTACTCAAGAGGAACCAATCTTAGATCTTAAAGCAATTAACCATGATGTATCTTCTACATAATTACACGACACTAACACACACTGAATTGACAGTTCACGTTTTCAATTAGAACACTATGTTCTTTCTGCTGAATTGCTGTATTCCCTTAGATCAAGGCATTTTTAATACTTCACAGTAAGGAAAACAGAAAACTGAACTATGTCAAGGATGTTTACATCTATGTGCGTATATAAACATGTAAAATAGACATATACATGTAAGTATATGTGTGGGCAGGTATGTATATAAATATATTTAAAGAATAACTGTTGCAAAATGAACGTGTAATGTAAAGTCGTTCTTTGTATTTGTTTACAACTTTAGCATCACATAATAAATTCAGTCTGTTTTTCAACATTGAATTCCATTCTTCAAAATTATAAGATTGTCTTATTTTTCAGTTAGGCATTCAGAATAATTGCAAAGTTTCGTTATACATAATTTTGTTGGGTGTAGGTAGGAAGATTTTGTTGGCCGGGGTAATGCAGGAAAGAGAAGGGGACAGGGACTACCCTGTACCTGGTACGGCCAGTTCCAGCCAAATTCAGTGGACCCACTGCAGGACAGAGCTGAGCCCCTCTGTGAAGACAGTGGCATCTCCAGGAAAATACATTTAGGAAAGGCTAAAAAAGCTGCTGTACAGCAGTTGAGAGAGGAAAAAACTCTACAGACACCAAGGTGAAAGAAAAAAAAAAGGGGAGGAGGTGCTCCAGGTGCTGGAGCAGAGACTCCCTTGCAGCCTGTGGAGAGGATCACGCTGGAACAGATATCTACACTGAAGGCCATAGAGAGGACCCCGTGCTGGAGTGGGTGGATATTTCCTGAAGGACTGCAGTCCATGGAGGACACATGCTAAAGTAGGAGAAAAGCGAAACAAGGAATGAGTGGCAGACAAACACTGTTATGGACTTATCACAACCCTCTTCATTCCCCATCCACTTACTCTACTTGGCGGGGAGGAGGTAGAGGAGTCAGAAATAAAGATGTGGTAGAGGGAAGGTCTTTTTAGTTTCTTCCTTTTTTTTCACCATCCTACCCTATTTTTAACTGGCCATAAATTAAATTGTTCTTCCCCAAGTCAAGCCTCTTTCATCCATGTTGTTATTTGCTAAGTAATTTCCCTGTCTTTAGCTCGACCCATGAGCTTCTCCATCTAGTTTTACGCCTTTGTCTGGAGAGCAGCTGGGTGGGTGTCTAGCAGCCACTAATTAATACATGGAAGTATAGTTAATAAAGAGCATTCTGAACAGGTAATGTCAGCCAGGCTGAAATCTGTCCTATTGATACCACTGCAAGTTTTTGAACTGAATGTAGTAGGTATAGAATTGTAGATTATTAAGTATATGTGTCTCTTTATCTAAACTTTATACCTAATACTGCAGCAATTTATCCCAAATTTTATGTCTTTAAGGCTAATTATCGACTTGTTTTCTAATACTTTATATGATTAATATCTAATAGCTGTTTAAATTACAGGCAGCTGACAGACAAATTCTAGGTCTACAAAGCAAAATGTGAAGAGTCAATAATTTATTTATTTCCTTAATTCAATGAACATAGTCATTTAGGTCCTGTTTGTTGGCATTAACATCTGGAATTACAATACCAAAACTGATCTTTCTTAACAATGAATGTTAAAAGATAGCAAATTCTATTATTTTGTGTATGATAGTAGGGAGTATTTTATGAGGCCTTTTAAAAGAATACAATATATTGCATTCTCTACTTCAAAGTGAATATTCAATAGATTGCTAAAATTGTGTTTACAGATTCCCCACTAATAAGTTTATTTATTAGGTTTCTCCAGAGTAAATACAACAACAGAGAGGGATCATTCTTCATATTTCTGGCACAATTTCTTGATAAATACTACAGCACAACGTCTGTCTTCATTCAGTAGGGCCTGGCTTAGAGTAAGTGCCAAAATAGTAGATTCTGTTAAATGAGGTATGGAAATAGTCATCAATTGATCAAACCAAATTAAATTAAAACAAGTACTTAATTATCTTTTATAATATTTAAGAGAAAGAGAATCAAAGTTTTCTGTTTTCTTCCTATTTATCATTATCTACACAAATCTAGCCAACAATAGTCTGTATTTAAAATTTTATCATAAAACTTTTGTATTCTTAGGGCATTGTTATGGTCCCTTTCACTTCTGAAAAGTAATTTCCTCTGTATTTTAGACTTTTGTTGATGGGTTTTTTTTTGTGCTCATTAAGTTGAAAGCTGTATGAGTTCAAGCTGCAAGCAGTAATAATACATATTTCCAAAAACCTGATAATAACCAGTCACATTATTTATTTATACTGTTTCCCAATAGTTGTTTGCTAATGTATCTTGCTAAACATGCTAATGTTCTACCTATTTTCTTATTTATTTTTAGACTCAGTTCTAACCCAAATACACAGTATTTTTGGATAGGTATGACACATTTCCATGCAACAGAAACACAGTCATTTAGTAGCTATAAAAAATGAAAATAAAATTATGATTCCTTCAGTAAATTTTTGTCATAAGAATCCACCATCATAACTATCTGTATAAAATGGGAAAGACAGAAACATAGACAATAAAAAGGTGAAAAGAGGTTACTACTGAATGCTACAAAATGCCTTTTTTTTGTGATGAATATTTTTACTTGATCTTTTTTACAGGTGAGGTGCACATAATGGTGTAACCTACACAGATAGATTAATGTAGCAGGGATAAGACAAATCAGTGTTCAGAAAGCTCAGTAAGAACAGCCAGGAAACTATTCCAGATACGAGCATACAACTGCTCTCCTTCTCCCTATCATGTCAGAGCTGCTTAGGAGTTCTAACATTTCATCTCAAGAAAACAAAATGAAGAGAAAAAAAAAATCAGCCCATTACTAAAAGTGGAAGGATACAATATTTGCAGGGTTTTTTTCTTAGCTTTTTCTAGTTGATTTGCTTTTCTAATGACAAGTGGGATCACCTGCTTCCTCAGATCTTCCACTTTCTCCTGGTCCCTTCATTCTAATTTCCTTCTACACTTTTGTTTATTCTCAACTTTTCTCCCTCTACCACTGTTTGGTTTGTTGGTTGGTTTTGTTGTTGTGTTTTATTTTTAATTTTTATTTTAGCTTATCTTCTCCAAATTCAGAGAAACTATAGCAGCAAGACTAACTGGAAGTAACGTGAATTTTTCTTCAACCACCTTTTATCATCAGTCTATTATCACATGTGTCTCTCTTGTTCACTTCCTCCACCCATTCTTCAACCCTTATAGTTTTTATTCTGCAAGCAGCAGATATTAAAGCAAGGTCTGTACATCCTTCCATAATAAATATACAGTAATAGTGCTTGATTCCACCTTGCACAAGTTACCAGAATCTAGCAGACTTCCTTGTCTTTCGTTGTTTTTTATTCAGGGAATATCAGCAATAATTCTGTGACGGAGACATTAGCCAATTACCAATGAGTCTAAAGGCTCATGGGTCAAGATAAGGACAGGGAGAGATCTCTCATTCACCTCCACCATGGGCAAAACAGACTCAACTAGAGGAAGATAAAATCCTTACCAAATAAATCAGAGTAGGATAATGAGAAACAATCCAAAATCTTAAAAACACCTTCCTCCTACCACTCCCTTCTTCCTAGAATCAGTTTTGCTCCCCATTCCTCTACCTCCTCTCCTCCAGTGGTTCAGGGGGCTGGAGAATGGAGGTTGTGGTAGATTCATCACACGTCGTTTCTGCCACTCCTTCCTCCTCAGGGAAAGGACTCTTCACACTCTGCCCCTGCTCCTGTATGCAGTCCCTCCCACGGGAGATAGTCCTTCACAAACTGCTCCAATAAGCTTTCTTCCCATAGACCGCAGTGCTTCACAAACTGCTCCAGCATGGATCCCTTTCACAGGGTCACAAGTCATGCCAGCAAACCTGCTCCAGCCTGGGTTCCTCTCCCAACAGACCCACAGATCTTGTCAGGAGCCTGCTCCAGCATGTGCTTCCCATGGGGTCACAGCCTTCTTCAGGGGTCCATCTGCTGTGGTGTGGAGTCCTCCATGGGCTGCAGGTGGACATCTGTTCCACTGTGGACCTTCAAGGGCTTCAGTGGAACACCCTGCCTCACCATGGTCTTCACCACGGGCTGCAGGGGAATCTCTACTGCTATGCCTGGAGCATTTCCTCCTCCTTTACTGACAACGGTGTCTTCAGAGTTGTTTTCTCTCATATTCTCAGTCCTTTCTCCAGCTGTTGTGCAGTGCTGGTTTTTTTCCCCCCTCTTAAATATGTTATCACAGAGACACTTCCTCTGTCACTGATGGACTTGGCCTTGGCCAGTGGTGAGTCTGTCTTGGAGCGGACTGGCATTGGCTCCATCAGACACAGGAAAAGCTTCTAGCAACTTCTCAGAGAAGTCACTGCTGTAGCCCCACTACACAAAAACCTTGCCACACAAACCCAATATGGTAGCTCCCTGATAAGTGACTAAATAGTCAGAGTACAGACGATGCAGTAGCCAGGACTGTTTTGAAGCCATCAGAAATTAATCCTCTTGGTCTCCAACTTCTGTTCAAGCTTTGGTTCGAGCTTTGGCAGGTACTTGTACATTGAATGCTTTTCCTAATAACACCTAGCGGTTAGTTAGTACAACTTATTCATCTACTGACACACCTTCTTTAGTGGAGCTGTGTAATTTACTGAGAACAGGTTTTATTCAAACTCTACCAATGTGAAAAAAAAAAAAAAAGACATTTTTTTTTCTGCAGTCAGAAATAGCAATACTATACAATGTTTGAGTTCTGGTGGATAAGAATTAAATAAGGTATAATCCCGTGGCAGGCCAGGTGGCTTAGCAGCTGTTCAGAGTATTGTGGAATGGGAAGGCTGGTTTGAAAGCAACCTCATCTATCTTTCTCTCAGCCGTTCTCTTGGCTGGGAAAGCTTGGCCATGCTGATAGTGTGAAGGTGATGCAGTTACAGGGGCCTGACCTTGGCTCCTCTGCGTGATGAGGGACAGAAGTAGAGGAGCAGGGGAAGCGACAGCTGCTGAAGGTACGGGTACCTCCTGCTGGTCAGCTGATAGAGTAACATAGAAGGCTCTTGCCTGCTGATTTTCTTGCTGCATTTATTTTTCACAGTGGCTATCACACATGCACAATGATTTGCTCCCACTGCACTCCAAAGACACGTAGATGCAAACAAACCTTAGCTCCCGCTGCCCATGCTACGCCAGCAGTGAAAATCAGGGCTAGAAGGACCTGAGCTTTCTGCTGTTGGATGCAGCATACTTTTGTTGTACGTAATCGCTTAGTTAAAACAGGCTCTATGTTACAACCTTTCTTCTAAAAGAATATATGAAGTCTTTCTTTTTTTTTTATATATATCTCACTCATTCATGTCATTAATTTACAGCCACACTAACAGATCGCTTTGCAGCTAAAAATAACGTTGAAAGTCTATACCAAGAAAGAGTTTAAGTGGGTTTTACAGAAAAATAAGAGTCAGTTTGTGAGCAAATGATTGAATCTGTACCTGGTGTATAGGGAAGGAAAGGGGAAGAACTGAGGTTTGTGTGAACACAATATTAATCCTGACACTAATCAAGATAAGTCAACAATCTACTCTGCTGATCTCCTTTCTGGAGACAGCAATGACCTCTGTCATCTCCCTTTCCAGTATGGAGATACAAATAGCTGCAATTTAAAGACAGAAGCATGATTATGCTTACTAAGAGCATTCAGTGAATCTGATTGATTATTTCTGCGTTCCTGTTCATGAAGAAACACAACATAACCAGTATGTACCAGCTTGACTCCAATACTGTGTCTAATTTGCAAATAAGAACACATTTTTAATAGCAGCCTTGTAAATTCAGATAAAATCTAGAAGTGAAGCCTGTGTGAATGAGTATGAATAATCAGTATGAATTACAGAATATTGATCCATAGCACCCTACCTCACTGCTGTATTCTTCATTCAAGGCATCATGGCTGACAGGTGTGCACACACACACAAAAGCTACAAATACACGGTACTTAAGCTATATAAATATATGTAGGGTAGATTAGCTTCCAAAGCAGGAATCTCTTTCTTCTCTAAGACCACCTATAACAGAGGGATTGTCATTAACAAATGATTTATCAGCAAGTTCCATTACTAAGCTAGTTAATGCTCTGTGATTCAGGAACTGTTCATTATTTCAAAGCTGAGAAGTGAAAACCTTAAGAAAAGTTAGTGGGAACAGATCAGCCAGCCACATCTGCCAGCAGGGGCATGAAGATCAGCAGAGAAATAACACTCTATAGAGAAATTTCAGAAAGAACCCGTACTTTAAAGAAATCACCCTCCTGCAATCTGTTACTTTTAAATGGAAAAGAGAAAGATAATGATAACATAGCAACTGTCAGAACTATAGTGTTACTATCTGTTTTGTAGCCTCCCTTCACATCTCTTTTGGTGTCTCAGTACTACACAGCCTCCTGGGAATTTTTGTTTTGTTTAAACTTTTCCAGTGTGGTTACCATTACTATATAACTATTCAGTATAGACAACAACAAATTTAGGTTTTCTAACTGATGGAGAACTATGGGAAGACTCTGCTCATTTTCAAAGAATTAGCAGAATCAGAGAAGGAAAGAAAGCAGAAAGATAAAATAAAAAATGTAACCCTTGCTTTATCACTCACTCAGAACCAATCCAATTGCTCTGAAAACTTTTTTCCCCAACCCTTCCAAAGACATCTTTTTATGTTTCTTGCAGTTGTTGAAGAAACAAAACCCTTTTATAGAATTTTAATTTTTTCATGACCTAAATTTTAACAAGACTAGGCCTTGTAAGCACAAAACATGTAGAGATGGCAACCAAATAAAAATATCAAGTACCCAGAACAAAATGAAGCATTGAGAAAATGTCTGATCTATTTTACTGTAACTGAATAGAGGCCAAAGCTTCACTAACATTTAAGAGTTTGTACTGTGTAATAGCTTCAATAGCTGTCATATTAGTGCAAAAATGATTTGTAGTCTAACATCCCTCTGCAGTCATGGAAGTAAGCAAGTCGAGCACAGGGCATCTAAGAGCCATGGCTGAGGAATCTGTGCCATGCAATGGACTGTAGAGAAAATCATCATAATTAAAGTGCAATCTGCTATGTCAGAGCATGAAAGAAACAAAGCAAAACCATTTCAGAAAAAGCTTTCAGACAATTCGCTATAAAGGATTTATGCTTTTAATCATAATTTGCCTACTGTTTTATAGGTAGTATTTCTCTGGTTTAGTCTCCCCTTTATTTGCAATGGCTGCTAAGAAAACGAAAAATAAGTCATTGCTAACAAGCATTCTGTGTTTGCTTGTTAGTCTGAAATTTCTGATCCTGAAGCTGTTTTCTGGCTTCAAGCAAAATACTGTAACAGAGCAGAACTCTTTATTGTATCACCGTCAGAGTCCACCAGGCCCCAGGGTTTCATTTTGTAAATTGAGTCTGGCTTACTGTAGTAATTCTCAGAAAGCAAATTATAATTTATTCTTAAGACAAGGAAAAGAAAATAAAACAAACATCTACTGTTATGAAAATGAGACATATTAGGTCAATATTTTAATGCAATGCAGCACTGTTATCAAACTTGATGATACTAATCTTTCAAAAGTGGAAAAAAGTAATATGTTTGTTATTTTTACTTCTGAAAGTGTGCTCTAGATAAATGTTTCATCTCAATATCAAATCATGAGTTGCACTGAAGCCTAAGGTGTTATACTTCAAAAAAAAATCTGAGAAAATAATAACTATACTAGAAGGAATTGTATAGGAGAATCTCAGGTACTGAATTTTACCTTTTACATTGAAATCCCTTGTATTCTGAAAAGTTAGTTTTTACAATTTAAAAGAAATCTGTGACTTCTTAGATGACCTCAAAAAAAAGGACAAATGCTTGTGTTGATTGTGGTGCAATGACTGAAGTTCTGCTTTAAGAATCAGAACAAACTCAGGAAGACAAGTGAGATTCAAAAAGAGATTTGAACTTATCTGCCACTGACAGCAATATCAGTATTATGTTCTGGATTGACGAAAAAGAGAGAATATCCTTTAGAACTAATATCCACCTTTGTGCACTAAGCAATAAAAACCTAGACTGAAACAGTATTGCTATTATTAGGTAGGTTTTGGCAACACAGTTACATCTCATTGATGTTTTTAGTCATAAAAAACTATAATATTGTACTTTAGATCTAGTTTTAAATCTTTAAGTCACTGTACATTCTACTGATACAGTTGTTGTCCTGGTTTGAGTTAGAATAGAACAATTCTGTTCAGTGGTTTTTACCTTTCAGCTCAGTTCCTTTAACTAAACTGTACTTTCTGAAGTTAGCAGCCTGTTTTTGCAGGCAGTGCGGCTTCCAGCAGCGATAACGCCCGATGTTTAGAGTTA
>VWZK01021849.1:0-11841 GCA_013396935.1 Baryphthengus martii | reverse complement strand
AGTGTTACTGAGTCTGCTGCATTACTGATTCAGTTTCTGGGGCTTAACAGTCTTTAGTGGAGACAAAGTTGTTAAAAGAATAGATAAAGATTAATTGAGCACCACTAACCCTAAAAAAGAAAAAATGCTTTCTAGTAAGCCAGGAAGTTTCAATAGTTATTTACTCATGTGCAGTTATACAGTTAAAGAAGTCTTAACTATGAACATAATATTTACATGAGTTCAGTACATGTTGAATAACATATAAATTAGGGTACAGCCATGTCTATCAGAAGACAGTGCCTTGCACAATCAGACTATATAAAGATGATTATATGTAATACATCTATAGTTAAAAGACTCAGTCCTGTGTAGCCTGATTCAGGCGTTTGTTTTGAAAATCTCTGACAAGAAATGAGAACGATAGTGTAAAAGGTGGCTTATATCTCACTTTGACAATTGAGTCTTGTTATTTCAATTAACACGATATTACTTAGATCTTGCTTGTTTGTGCTGTTACAGTACAAGATCCATTGCTCTTGTTTTGGTAGATTTTACTAAGGCTGCATTCCTGAATATCTTTAATTACAGATGAGCTCTGTTTGCTTTCTGAAAATACAAGCACTGCANGCTCTGTTTGCTTTCTGAAAATACAAGCACTGCAAAAAAAAAATACCTGTAAATTGTCATTCGAACTCTAATATTGTTATCCAGTATACTAGAAAAAATATTCTGCAGTAGTTGAAAGAGCAAGATACATTACTTCAGTATTTGAAATACTGATATGATGGCACATTTCTGCATACTGTACTGGCTAGCATAGATTCATTTAATGGTGGTGGCAAATATTTGTCTGAGAATAGTTATTTATATACATTTTCAACTTTTCAAGATTAAGTCTTGCAGTTCTTTACCTCTTCAGCTAATGACTATAACATTAATCTGTACATTTATGAAGCATACAAATATGTTTTGAAGGAGTGAGTATAATTACCTTAACAAGAAAGGGTGAAATCCCTCCATAAGGACTACTATCTATACATAAACCAAGTTTTTAAATCTTTTTAATCCTTCAAATATATGATTCATACAACTCCAGGCAGCACCTCAAATCCATAATGTTGAGTTTGAATATACTGCTGAACCTTCTGAAAAAATGTTTATTGTGTACATAGGTACATCACATTCAAATTATTTTTAAAAAATAGAGAATGCAGGTTTACTGTTGAACTAGCTAGACAGTAAGTAAAATGTGTTTGAGAAATGAGATTGCCTTAATCCAAATGTATAAAACTGAAGTACAAAACCTATATTTTGCTCCATACATGCAGAGTTCTTTTTCTGTTTTAAAGCAGTTGATTCAGTAAAAGCTCTCTTTTGTGCCAAAGACAAAAGAAATAAGAATTAAATAAATGCAAAACAGAATGTCTGAAAGAAAATGATTCATAGTTTGGTACAATTCAACATAATTGGCAACCTTTGCTTCTTTGCTCATGGTTGATTGAGGATGGAGATTAAATTGCCATTCATAATACTGGAGATGTGGTCCATTTAAATCATGGCTTAAATACTGAATGTTGACTGAAAAATGTAAAGAAGCACCTGGCAACTAGATAAATCCTTTTCTGGGACTAATTGAGCTTGTTATGAAGAAGGGGGGAAAAAAAAAAAAAAAAGCTACATGTCAAACCTGAAAGAAGTGTAAAATTTTTTTGATCTGTCTTGAAAAAAAAAAAGTATTTTCAAATGCTTCAAGTAACATTTAGATAGACTTCAAATGCTTCTGTCTACATCAACAGGTAAAGTAACTATCACTCTGTGAATGTACACCTGCTTTACTGTTAAACAAATGTGGTTTTACCATTAAATTCCATTCTTCCGATATGGTTGCTCATTGAAGAACGCATAGCAATTCTTTAATGATACAAATAATCCACTTATAATGGTTTATTATAGATCTTCTTTTTACAAAAGAGTAATGCTTTGGGGTTTTTTGTCAAATGTTGAAGAATTTCATAATGGTATAATATTCTTAAAATAAATTTTACTATACCATAGCAATCTATGCTAAAAAAGCAAGCAAAACTTGACCAAATGTATTCACCTCTGATTCACTACCACAACTTTTACAAGAGCTGCCTTCCACTGTTTTAAAGAAAAGATGGTACAAGCCCTAGGCTTTACCTTCTACTAGGTAACACACTTGTAAATCTCAGGATTAAAGCTTAGAAGCAGCATCATGATCAGGATTTCTTTCCCCTGCTTTTCCATCTCTTGAGCTGCAATTATTACAAAACTGTGGAAATTTGAAAGGTGAGGACAAAAAAACTTGCTTGTATCTGTGTGTACATGTACTTCCATTAGTACATGCTTAAAGGTGAAATCGTATCTTCTGTAGCACTCACGAAACTCTGTGAATTTAAAGTGAAGCATTTGTGTATGTCTGAGAATAAATGGTTATCTCCTTCTTACACTTCCTGACATATTTATACACAGTCTATGGCCAGAAGCAAGTCACCTTAGATAGCTCTATTAACTCATCATGATGAAATATAAAGCAGGGAATGTCTACCTTATTAATGTGCTGGAGTACTGTCACACAGATGACCATAAATAGCTCTGCCCTGATCTCCGTGGGAAGGGGAACACCTAGCAAAACTTGGAAGGTAGGAGAGCTACATTGAGATTATACAGAGATGCCTTGGTATCCACTTGGGTGAAGCTCTATAAAGCTCATGAGGATGCAGTTGCTTTGATATCCAGAATGTATCTTCGATCACTGGTGAAATTTTTCAGACATGTAATACTCAAGCTTCTGCTGGAACTGCTGTATATACATTCACAGGTTACGTAACTGCTACTTTACTTTAAGCTTTAACCCCGCTTGCAATACTGTTTCCTAAATGAGGAAAGGAAAGCCATATAACCCTTTAGATTTAAGTTTATATAAAACAAAGCCAACCAACCCCCCTCTGTGACAACTCCCTTTTCCTATCTTGCACTTCTTCCCAAGCTGAACAAATTTCCTAGCTATTGATAAATTTCTGGGCTCCAATCTAGTAAAAACTGTGTCAGAATATAACAGGAGTTTTCCTTTTCTTTATATTTCCAATGAACAGTCAGCTCTAAATCCCACATTCCCTTTCCTAACAAGTAGGATTTCTTCCACAACATTACAATAAAGAAAAAAAATACCTTAGATCTTAAACAGGTCTGAAATAAGTATAGTAGAAGTTGACAAAAAAATAGTTAATCTGAGTCTGAGGCAGATGTTATAGCAAACACATAAATCACTTGATTTGGTTCTCCTATCATATGTTTGTTTTATTCTTATTTCTTTGACATTTGCCAAAGAGCCAGTCTTTGACTCACACCCATGCATGCCGACACAAGTGTTTTCAGAAAAAATCCTGGATCTTTGCAAGGTGATAAATCTTAATAAAATCAGCTGCAACGATCAATGCTAGATGTCATTTTAAATAAATGCTTAGCACAGAGGAAGAGACCAAAGCAAGAAAAAAAATGTCTCAAAACTAAAAAAAATGTTGACAGTCTTCAACAGAAAGGTACTTTCTTACAGTCTACCTTACAGAAAGGTAGACTGAAATCATATGTATTTACACGTTCGCTTTGTATTTTAAGTTTAAATCTGTCCAGTCATGCACTCTAGAGTTGTAATAGGAGGTTTGATGACGTTTGCAAAATATTAAGTAGTAATTCTGAAAGCTTCCAAACCTACTCAGCAAATTAATAGGTCTAGGAAACTCGCACTGGATTTGGCTTATACTTGCTTGCTGTAATCACTTTTTGTGAATATAGCAATCTTTCACAAACCGTAAAAATCAGTTCAGTGTTAGAGTAACGGTGTTATAAATCGGAAGTGTTAGAGTGGGTCATACTGAAAGCTACAGTTTATTCCATCATTCTTTGTATTGGCAAGCAGAGTCAAAATCACACTTTTTCCCAAGTCTGGCATGTTTGAAAAAGTCATTGTTCATGAATACTTTCTTTGTTTCCTAGTGACATTGTTACTAGTCAAAACTACATTATTTCTTTTATGTTGTATTACTGAATCATTATGTATTATTTTTTGCACAAATTTTATGTCATTCAGAAGAGCTCCGTATAATAAATAGGATACCAATAAAATGCTTGCAATAACTGACATCATACTTCCGGCCCTTATAACAAAAAAAAAAATAAATAATTATTTTTATGTATTATTAAGTTGATTATAACAAAAATAAGAAGGAAACATTTTATTACACAGAAAGTGTACTTGTGGCACAGAGTGACTTTAAAAAATGTGGACTATGTATTAACTTATTGAACAACTGATACCATGATCCTTGTGGAAAAATCTTTTGAAGTTATTTCCAATAGCTTCTGAAAATACAGTAAGCGGTAAAATACACTATTACACTTATGTTTAGAATGTGTGATGTCTTATTATTAGTAAAACTTTCAGGGGTCATGATGAGATGTCTATGACATGATCCTGGGATCAAAATGTAAATTTTTTAACACAACACTTTAGCCTCAGACAATGAACGAAACATTATATGAAACCAAGGGACTGACATTCATGGGGGATAGTGGAGTCTATGTGATCCCAAGACAGAGATGCAGATATATGCCAACAAAGCCAAAGAAGAGAAAGGTACATATTTAAGTAAGTGCTGAGTGCATCATTCAGGAGATGGACATCTGGGCTCTACAAATGTCAAGTTGTACTCATCACTAGGATGCATATATGACTAGGGATTGATCTGAATGCTGTGCAGCTGTTTCCCACATTCAAAAAACCTCAACAGCAGAGACAACAAATACGAAAAAGTCATCATAAATACTACTAAGCAATAAAAGTCGTGAAGAATTTGGATTTGAATCACAAAGAACACAAATCCTACTTAAATTCAGTCCATATTTCATGTGGGGAGGACTATAGATGGTTATATGTTATTCTAGTTGTCTTTTGTCAAGTGATTTTGTCAGGTTTTGCACTGACTGCACAGTGTCAGGGTGCAACCAACCACTAGGTATGGAAATATATTGCTGGCAGTGTGCTTCATGAAATGCTTCAGGCAACTGGAATCACAGACTATTAGAGACTACATAGACATTGAGTCCACCTTCCTGAAATGCCCTAAGAACGTACATCTCGCTTGCTCCACAGATGCAAAGGCTTTTCTTAGTATGATATTTACATTGCTAACAACAAACAAAAAAGCAACAAGGGATCAACACCAAGAATGACCAGCATGCACCTGGCAAAGGAAATGAGAAACAGTAATATCATTTTCCTAGATTCCTAGAATAACCAAGAGACGACTAGATAAATTTCCTACATGAGACAGAAAATAGATGAAGCATTGTGCTTCAAAGAATGCCAGAAAATCCCAAAGGGACCAACCAATTCTATTTGAGAAAAGATTCCTCCTTGTCTTGCAGTCTTGCTCAAACCCTGAGAGCTTTTTAACACTCTTAGGAATGTCAATACACCATCCAAAATCAATTTCTGACACAAAAGAGGAAAACTTATCCTCCTGGAAACAAAACTCTGTATCAGGAAACGTGGTATAGGTAGTGAGGGGAGAGAAGAGAAAGAGAAGAAAATGATGATGGGGAACCAGAAAAATCTATAGAGTAAATAAATCTCAAAGACAATCATCTATGATCAAGTTTCTTTTCAAAATATTTTTGGGATATCAGTAAATCTGTCAATCCAGTGAAAATGAGTGTCAAAATGTCTTCAGAATGATTTAGCTGCCTTCTAGCAGCCTGAGGGCTTCCAGTTGCCACATGTAAAGGTGAGGATCTCCTTTATTATATATATCAGTATCATATAGATTCTGTCAATACTGCAGAGCATCTAAAAAAGGTTTTAGGAACTTAGGTTGAAGGATCTGATCTTTTCCATGTACCATAAGACAACTCAAAGATCACTTGTATTGTGGCATATATTCATTTCCATGCAACTTTCAAAGTCTGTCTTGAAACTATTATGGTTTCACTTCCCTGTGTGGTGGTTAGAAATATTTTCTTTTCTAGTTTAACCATAGTTATGGCAATTTCATAACGGTCTGTCTTACACTTATGCTATTTTTTCATTTAGACAGTAGGGCCTCCAAATAATATACGGAGTAAATGTATGCTGTTCCCCATTTACTGACTCTGATTTTGTATGTTAGGCAAGACAACTTGTTTTTAAACTCTCATCTTCAACAGACTCACTGATTTCCTAATATTTTAGACTGTTATACTTCTGGTTTAAATCCTTTGAATATAAGTGACCAGAACTGTACACAATAGTACTATGAGGTTTTATTTTGTAGATTGGTCCTGGTACATAGCTGTGTCTGTTTAAAACACCTTACCTGTTTACAACACCTGCATTAATTCTTTTTTCACAGTTGCATCAACATAGCAACCATTAGTTGACCATTATACTTCATCATCACTGCAACTGATGAGCACCTCAGTAGTATTCAAAAGTCTTATTATTAGTGTGCAAATGCATGACTTTGCATTTTGTGCCCTGAAATTTCATTCTTATTTCTATTTCTAGTCTACAAGGTCATCTTGCACTTCCTGTATGATGTTCTTCTCAGTAATAGGAGCACTTGGTTGACACACACTTACACTTTTCACCCTGTGATTTCCAGACTAGTTTTTAATTTTTATCCTGAATATTTGTTGAGGATTTCTGCCTGAGAGACCAAGCAGAAAGCCAGATACAAGTGCTGCTCCCTGGATTCCTGAGCGAGGGAAATGTGGCGAGTCTGTCTCACCACTGGGGTCAGGAGTGCAGGCACCCAAAATTTTGCTGTAAATCTAGAGGCGAGAAGCAAATAGAAAATATTACTTTCATATCTGAAGAAGGAGCAAAGGCCGAATGGGTCTAAATTTAGGTACTTTTTTATTGTGAGTGTAGCTTATACATATGTGAGTAGGCATAGACACTTTCAATTCAACTCCTACTTCTGGGTTTAAGAATGAGGGCACAAATGGTTTGGGAGGTGCTGCAGCACTTGAACCCATGAGCAACCAAGCAGAGATGAAGGTCGTTAAATATCCTCCGCGCAGGACCACAGCATCTGGAGGGGAAGACCATCGTGCAAAAAACTTTTCTTATTCATTATCCTTCCCACCACAAGTCCTATCCCTTTTATAGATGCTACTTTCCTTCATTTTGCTGACTGGAATCAAAGAATCGTAGAATCATAGAATGATAGGGGTTGGAAGGGACTTCTGGAGATCATCAAGTTCAACTCTCCTGCCAGTGGGCAGGATCACCTTGGGCAGGTCACACAGGTGGGTTTTGAAAGTCTCTAGAGAAGGAGACTCCACAACATCTCTGGGCAACCTGTTCCAGGCTCCGTCACCTTCACAGTAAAGAAGTTTTTTCTCATGTTGAGATGGAACTTCCTGTGTTTTACTTTGTGTCCATTGCCCCTCATCCTATCACAGTTCAGCACTGAAGAGACTGGCCTCTTCTACCTGATACCCATCCTTCAGGTATTTGTAAACATTGATAAGACCCCCTCTCAGTCTTCTCCAGACTAAACAGCCCCAGGTCTCTTAACCTTTCCTCATAAGAGAGGTATTCCAGTTCCTTAATCACCTTTGTAGCCTCTGCTGGACTCTCACTAATATTTCTGTGTCCCTCTTGAACTAGAGGGAACTAGAACTGGACACAATATTCCAGATGTGGTCTCACTGGTAGAGGAGGAGGAGAAACTACTTCAACATGCTGGACACACTCTTCTTTATGCACCCCAGGATACCATTGGCCCTCTTGGCCACAAGGGCATGTTGCTGTCACATGGATATCTTACCGTCCATCAGGACTCCAAGGTCCTTCTCCATGGAGTTGCTTTCCAGCAGGTCAGGCCCTAGCCTGTACTGGTGCAGGGAGTTATTCCTGTTGAGAAGTAGGACTCTGCACTTGTCCTTGTTGAACTTCATGAAGTTCCCCTCTGCCCAACTCTCCAGTCTGTCCAGCTCTCACTGAATAGCAACACAGCCTTCTGGTGTCAGTCACTCCACCCCATTTTGTATCATCAGCAAACTTGCTGAGGGTTATGTTCCATCCCTTCTTCCAGNTTCAGCAGTGGGCCCACATTTTCCCTAGTCTTCCTTTTACCCTTGATGTATTTGAAGAAGCCCTTCTAGTTCTCTTTTACTTCCTTTGACAGAGTTAATTCCAGGAGGGTTTTGACCTTCCTTATTGCATCCCTACATACTCCGACAAAGTTCCCATAATTCTCTTAAGTGAGCAGTCCCATTTTCCACATACTGTGAACCTCCTTTTTTCCACATGAGTTTTTCAAGCAGCTCCTTGTTCATCCATATTGGTCTCCTGCCTCCTCTATTTGATTTTTTACTCAAAGGAATACACTTTTCCTGAGCTTGGAGGAAGTGATGTTTGAATGTTAAACAACTCTCTTTGGCCCCCCTACCTTCCAGAGTCTTAGCCCAAAGGATTCATACAACCAGATCTTTCGAGAAGACAAAATTAGCCCTTCTAAAGTCCAGGGTTGCAATCCTACTCATTGCCTTGCTTCTTCCTCATATGATATTAAACTCTACCATATTGGCTCTTCCATCGTCTGGGTCAGAAAGTTACCGTCAGTGCACTGCAAGAGCCTTCTGGACTGAGTATTGCTGGCTGTGTGGCCTTTCCAACAAATATTAGGGTGATTGAAGTCACCCATGAGCACCAGGACATGTGAGCTTGAGGCTACTTCCAGCTGTTCGTAGAAGGTCCCATCAAGATCTTCTTCCTGTTTTGGTAGTCTGTAGTACAACAACAGTTTTGCCGATATTTGTGTTCCTTTTAATTCTTACCCATAAGCTTTCAGCATGTTCTTCATCCCCTCCCTGGGTAGAACTCAATGCATTCCACTTGCTCTTGCACATAAAGAGCAACTCCACCACTTTGCTTTGTCCGTTTATCATTCCTAAAAGGTACATAGATGTCCATGACACCATTCCAGTTAAGCAAGATACCCCACCATGTCTCAGCAATTGCAATGAGATCATGGCCCTGTGACCAAACACAGATCACCAGTTCCTCATGCTTATTCTCAATGCATGTATTGGTATGCAAGCATTTCAGAGAGGGAGTTGAGCACACAGTTTTCACTCTTGATGGGTGGTAGGCTTTCTGGTTCTCAAAAATGTTCACACACTGCCCCACAAGTGCTGGGCTACTACACCCAGGGACCTCTCTAGCAAGCCTGCTTATACCCCCCTCCACTCTCAAATCTAGTTTAAAGCATTGCCAATCAGCCCCACAATCTCTTGTGGGAAGACTCTCTTCCCCCTTTGAGAAAGGTGTCTCCCATGAGATATCAGCAAGCCTGGTGCTGTATAGGCCATCTTATTATCAAAACAGGCAAAATTGTTGTGGTAACACCAGCTGTGGAGCCATGTATTAATAGAGTGTATTAATCTGTTCATTCTAGTGTTGCTGCCTGTGACTGGGAGAAGAAAAGATAACCTGTGACCCAGATTCCCTCATCATCTGTCTCAAGGCTCTAAAGTCTCTTTTGATTTTTCTTGGACTACCAATCTCAGCATGCTCTCCACCTACATGGCAGATCATTAATGGGTAATAGTCTGAGGATCATACCAAGTTAGGAAGTTTCCTACTGGTGTCCTTAACCTGGGCTCCAGAAAGACAGTAGCCTTCTCTGTGGAAAGGACCTACTCAGCATATTGGACCTTCTGCTCCCTTCAGAAGGGAGTGACATACAAATATAACCCTTCCTTTCTTCCTTAACCTGGCCTCTAGAAAGACAGTAGACTTCCCTGTGAAAAGGACTTACTCAGCATATTGGACCCTCTGTTGCCCTTAGAAGGGAGTCACAAACAAATATAACCCTTCCTTTCTTCCTTGCAGTGGTTGTTGTGATGTGGCAGTCAAGTGTGTATCATCTATATATTTCACCTACATGTGTCTACTATTTAGTCTGAAATCACAATACAAAGCAGAATATTCTAAAGAAAACTGCTAGCCACCAGGCTGATATTTTTGCTGTAAGAATATGTTGTTGCAGTTTCCATTTTAGTGTCCTCCCTTATCACCAGATGCAGAAGGCAAAGGCAGGTACTTGGAGAAGGAAGATCCTTGCTGGTGATAAGTACAGGGGGACTGAGCACACTCGCACCAAGTTTGTGAATGACACCAAGCTGTGTGGTGTGGTTGACATGCTGGTGCCATCCAGACAAACCTGGACATGCTGGAGAGGTGGGCCCATGCCAAGCTCATGAAATTCAACAAGGCCAAGTGCAAGGTCTTATACCTCGAATAGGGCAATCCCAAGCACAAATACAGGCTGGACAATGAATGGATTGAGAGCAGCCCAGACGAGAAAGACTTAACATGATGAAAAGGTTAACATGAGCCACCGATGTGTACGTGCAGCCCACAAAGCCAACCATATTCTGGGATGCATCAAGAGAAGCATGGCCAGAAGGTCAAGGAAGGTGATTCTGTCCCTCTACTCTGCTCTTGTGAGACCCCACCTGGACTTCTGTGTCCAGCTCGGGAGCTCCCAATACAAGAGAGACACAGACCTGCTGGAGAGGGTCCAGAGGAGGACCATGCAGATGATCAGTGGGCTGGAACACCTATCCTATCTATAAAGACAGGCTGAGAGAGCTGGGGCTGTTCAGCCTGGAGACAAGAAGGCTACAGGAAGACCTTATAGTAGCCTTTCATTATCTGAAGGGGGCCTACAAGAAAGCTGGGTGGGGCTTTTTATGTGGGCTTGTAGTGATAGGACGAGGGGTAGTGGCTTTGCACTGGAAGAGGGTAGATCAGATTAGAAAATAGGAAGAAGTTCTTCACTCCAAGGATGATGAGACACTGGAACAGGTTGCCCAGGGAAGGTGTAGATGTCACAACACTGGATGTGTTCAAGACCATGTTGGATGGGGTTTTGAGCAACCTGGTCTACTAGGAGGTGTCCCTGTCCACAGCATTGTGGTTGGAACTAGGTGATCTTTAAGGTCCCTTCTAACCCAAACCATTCTATGATTCTATGATCCCCATATTAATGATCATCTTCCATCTTACACAATGATTTGTTATACGACACTGTAGGAAAGAGTTTATGTAACATGGATTAGGCATTATCTTTGTTAAAGAAATGTTATCTTATGTATGAAAAAAAAGTAAATATTGAATTACTTTCACACAATCTACCTTTAATTAAATTGCACTGCATTTTATTATTTTCATTTACCTCCATGCCTTTAATCATGTTTTTCTACAAAAATCTATTTAAGACTCTACACAGTACTGAATAAAAACTTGTGCATTAGAAAAGTCACTCTATACCTCTCCACATAACACCTTCAACTCCTTCGTTAAAATACAATTACTGTTCTGCCATTTCCAACTTCTAACTTTCACGGATACATTAAATTTCTTGGTATGCTAAAATTGTTCTTCTGCACTTTTTATTATTTCAATATTTTACAGCAATTTCTCCCCCTTCACCAATGCTTTTTCATGAAGCAGTGTAAGTTGGGCCTTCATTTTAGATGTTGCAAAACCCTTTTTCCCATTTTCAGTCCTTATTTCCTCTATGAAACCCATCATTCACCATATAGAAGTGCCCATTGTTTAGTGAGGATCACCCAGAAATATAGGACATTCTCCTACCCAGAGTGAATCACCAGAAATAGGACTTAGTCCTATTTCTAAAGTCTTATGAGGAGAGGCTAATGGAACTTGGCTTGTTTAGGCTGGAGGAGACTCAGGGGGGACCTTATCACTCTCTACAACTACCTGAAGGGAGGTTGTAATCAGGTGAGGGGCGGGCTATTCTCCCAGGCAACTAGTGACAG
>VWZK01021848.1:203270-215946 GCA_013396935.1 Baryphthengus martii | reverse complement strand
GGCCCCGCCATGTCGGTGATGGTGGCGAGGAAGAAGGTGGTTCGGAAATGGGAGAAGCTGCCGGGCAGGAACACCTTCTGCTGCGACGGCCGCATCATGATGGCCCGGCAGAAGGGCATCTTCTACCTGACGCTCTTCCTCATCCTCGGCACTTGCGCCCTCTTCTTCGCCTTCGAGTGAGTGACCCTGTGGGTGGCCCGCGGACGGGGCTTGGGCAGGGCTCGCTCCTGCCCGGTGGCCTCGGGAGAGGGAGGGGAGCGTGTTGGCGCGGAGCGTGGTGCGGAGTGGCTCTTTCTTCCTCTTCGCCCCCAGCCCGTTGACCCCTGAGGTTCTAGGGAGGATGGGCCCTGCTGGAGCGTTGCCCCAGCTCATCCTACCATTTCTTCGTCCGTCCTTCCCTGTGGCCGGGACCTGCAGTCTAGAGGGGATGGGGTTTGGGGCGTGTGCCCCTCGCCCAGCAATGGTCAGGGTGCAAGGGCACTGCTGCCGCAGCAGCCAAGGCTGGTGCGGCCTGGGCCTGAGTCCCGGCACCTCCCGGCTCAGCCCGGCTGGGGAGGTGGCCCAGCTGCAGAATCGACACAAAAGGACGTGAGCTTGGTGGCTCTGGGGTCGAGCGCGGCCCCGGCTCGCGGGTGCCGCAGGGTCGTAGCCGATCCGCCGACCGTGGAGCCCGGCTCTCCGGAGAGGCTCTGATTGCCCTTCGAGACCAGCCCGGCAGCCTAAAGAGCTGCAGCTGAATTCTCGGATGCTGCCAAAGGAGCGGGACTTGCCACCTCCCCACGGCTCTCTGGTGTCAGCTGCGTCCGGGAGCTGCTCCGGCCTTAGACTAATCCTACCAAAAAAAAAAAAAAAAACAAAAAAGAAAAAGGAAAAAAAAAAAAAAAGCCTGTTTGGCTAAGCCCTGACGTTGTGGCGAGGGGGCAGGGCTGCCCCTCTTGTCTGGTTTGAGGATGAGCTTGGATCAGCTGGACGGCCAGGGAGCTTCTCTTCCTCTGCCCCTTCAGCACATGTTGGTGTTGCTCTTGGGGAGGCAAAAGCCCAAAACGGAGTGTTGGGCAACACAAAAGCCCTTGAAGCCGGGAAAGCAAGCGGGAGAGACTGCACCCTCGTTAAGCCCTGGCTGCTCCTTCAGATCCATAAAGCTCCTGGACATCTCCCCTGGCCTGGCACTGCTCTCTCCCACTCCTCCCGCCGACGGGTCTTGCTGGCAGCCCTGGAAAGGGCTTTCTGGAACAGTCTGCCAGCGATGAAGGGGCTCTCGTCCGACCCGGGTCCGGTACCGGACTGGTTTTTCTGCTTAGTCGTCGTGTAGCTTTGGAAGCCGGTGCTGAACAACGTGGTGTTGGGGCTCCCGGATGCGGAGAGCCCAAATTATCCCAAATTATCCCTGACTCAGTCGGGATTCACAGGTGTGAGTTGACAACGGTGTTTGTTTTGTTGTTTGATTTTTTTTTTTCTAACTCGAAAAACGGGGCGCAGACTTCCTGCCCCGCGGAAAGAACTAACCAGTCTGCTCCAGAAACACCTTTTACCGCTCCAGAAACACCGTGTGGGATGGTTGCTCCGCTCCCTGTGGAGCTTGTCCTTGTCAGGAAGGTGAAGCCTCATCCCGCTGGGCCGTGGCTGTGTGGGGCAGAGCCACCCGAGGCGCCGAGGTTTGAGTGGCCACGGGCGCAGCGGATACGGGAGTGGAAATTCCTGGAGAAGCCCTTTCTGAGGCAGAGGCCTGGGGAGGGGTCACTTGTGTCAGGACACCCAGGACGTGGCTCCGGTGCCGGGCCCTGCGGAGGGTGCTTTGCCAGGAGCAGAATTATCTCTGAATTTTAGTTAAATCAGTTGAGGAAAAAGTTTGGGAAGATCTGAACCGTCCGTTTGATTCTCTCGATGCGCACCCAGCACCCTGGTGTTTTCTGTTTGAAAGGGGTGGCTTTGGTTTGAAACTGCCTTGGGGGTTCTGAACGTGGGATAGCGATGAAATGTCACCTCCCCAACCAGAAATGTCTGCTTCACTGCCCAAGCCGAGCATCTCGGCCGCCCGAGAGCCCCGCAGCCCCGTGAGAGCGTTCGGCTGCCTTTGCCCGAGGGTCTCGGCCTCGATCTCTTCCCCGCGCGATCCGTTCGTCTCAGCTTTCACCGGATTCTTCGGCGTTTGCGTGGAAATTCGCCTTTTCCCCCTTAAAGTTTGCGCTGCGGCAGAACGGTTCGGCTCGTCGGGATCCGCTTTGGGAGAGAGGCCGGCAACGGCGGGCAGAGGAGCCCTTCGGATTGCCGCATGCTCACTGCAGGGCAGCCCGTCTGGGAAAGGCTGGGCTCATTCAGCTGAATCACTTGCGCAGTCCCACCTCGCCGGAGCCGGGCTCGGGGTGTCCGGAGCCAGCTGACACCTGGCTGCCACCTCCCGTCTGCTCCGACCCAGCTCCGGCTACCGGCACCGTCACCGGAGAGCTCCGTGCCGGTCGCTGCCATCGCACGGCACCAGATAAGCCGCCGCCGCCGCCGCGTTTCTTGCTCGGAAGAGTCCTGCTCGGCTGTGAGCTGACAGCTTCTGCTCAGGCTGCTGCTGGTGGCCCTTTGATTTATTTATTTTTTTCCCTCCTAAGTAAGTATCTCCAGTGCCGTCGGCTCATCCGCTGCATCCCCGGTTGAACGGTCTGGGCCCACCCCGGCCCTGCGTGCGGGGGATTTTTGGTGGTCTTTTTTTACCCTCCATCCCGCAGAGCTGGGTAAGTCCTTTCACCAGAGCTCCCAGTGCCATACCTGGAGCTGTAGCTCCTCCCTCCCTTCCCAGTTAGAGCTGTGGAGCTGTGCTGGCTCCTGGGGAAGGGCTCTGCAGCCACCGGCCGATCGCCCGGAGTCCTCTGCCCAAGGGCACCTCTCTCTTGGCAAACAGCAGCACCTCCTGCCCGAGGGCCGGGCCCGGGCCCTGCAAGCTCCCAGATGGGTGTTTAATTGGGTCTGCTCTGGCCTTAACGTGTCACTTCAAAGTCTGTTTAATGTCCTGCTGGCGTTATTTCAGACGCTTAAAGGGTATCTGGGCTGCTGCGAGAGGCCGCTCCGCGCCCAGCCGTGCTTGAGGAGCCCGTAGTGAGATCCCTTTGGGAACGGCAGCGATGGGACGGAGCCTCCTCTCTCCGCCTGCTGCTGGGACCTTCCTCGCTGCGGTTTCCGCCGGGAACGGTCCCTCCCGAAACCAGAGTTCCCTGCTCGGCTCTCCAAAGCAGCTGCGAGGGAACGGGATTTCTTTTGTCTGCAGCTTTGCGGCACGAGCGCCCGGCATCTGTGAGCGTCACGGGCGCGATAGCGGCGGCGGTGCCGGGCTCCTGAGGGCAGAACCGCCACGATCTTGGCTTTTCCAACAACGAAGCGCATTTATCGCTTTATTTATTTTTCTTTTCCTGGTCTCTTAGCGACACAGAGATTGAAACGTCTGTGTTTTCTGATGAGTTGGAAAACTTTATGCAGACCCTTCACGCGACTTCATTTTTATTTTCTATTTTTGCCAAACCCCGAGGAGCCAAGGTTTTGCACCTATAGAGAGGAGCTTCTGAGATGGCTTTTACCTCTGGTTAGGCCTGTGCCAAGTGCTGTCAAAGCTCACACACGCCTTGGTCGCTGCTTTTTAGTAGTGAAAGTTTATCTCGATAGGGGTAAACTTGTTGGTGTCCAGAGTTTTGCTCGTGTTGCTCGTGAGGACGGGCTTCTGCTGGCCTGTTTTTTTCATTGCCTGCCCTTTTTCTGGTCTGCGAGCTCCTTTTCGGGAGACACCTTTGCTTGCATGGAATCACGGAGTTGTTTGATTTGGAAAAGACTTTTCGGATCATGGAGTCCAAGCGTTGCCCCATCCCTGCCAGGGCACCACCGACCCCTGTCCCTCAGCACCACATCTCCACGCCTTGGAAACCCCTCCAGGGATCATGGGGATTCCAGCCCTGCCCTGGGCAGCCTGGACCAGGCCTGGACAGCCCTGGAGGGGGAGAAATTGTCCTCCGTAGCACCTCCACTCCCCACGTGGAGATCTGGGTGTTGCTAGGAAAACAGCGATAACACCAGCGTGACGTTCCTGTCGGTTGCTGCCTCGGTCGGAAGCACGTGGCGATGGAGCTGTGCTTGGAGCGGGTCCCCAGCGAGCGTTTTCTGTGTCGCTGTCGCCAGGCGGGAGCGTTGCAGTCGACAGCTCCGAGGAAAGGGCCCCGAGCTGCGACGTTGCAGCGTGGGCCGTTACCCGGGCTCTTGGAGCCGCCGCTTCCGTGCTTCCCGCAAGTCCATCAGCTCCTGGAAGCGGTCCCAGGGCTGGGAGATGCCGGTGGCTATAGGTGCTTGGCCGTGGGTCAGGCGTTTGGTAGCGACTCCGCTCTGCTTCGCTGCCGTTGGGGGCCAGCTCACCTCGTGCCGGGGGAATTCGGGGGAGCTGAAGGGCTGATTTGCAAGGGAGGTGCAAATGGATTATCCGGCAGAGACCCGGAGGGGCCGGGCCGGGCGCCGCGCCGCCTGACAGCCGGGGCTGAAGCCCATTCCAGGGCTGACCCCTCTGCGTTGACAGAGCTTCCCAAAATCGTCCGTCGGGCTCTGTGAACCAGCACCTCCCAGCTGCCGCTTCTCCCTGTCCCCCCCCCGCCGCCACCCCATTGTAACCATCTCTTTGTTTCAGCCTTTGTCACCCCCCAGCCTGGTCCCGCTCCGTGGCGATGGGTTGTGAGAGTGCCGTTATTGTCCGCGATTAGATGACAAAATGCTCCCGCGCGCAGATACCGCGCTGGGTGTGGAGGAGGAGCGACAGCCTTCCACGCCAACAGTGTGTCTCTGTTGACTCTCAGCTTTCCCAAACAAAAGATCTTTAAAATGTCTGTTACTTAGCGCTGGAAATGGATTGTGGAGCGGAACTGCGCCCGAGACGAGGCGTAGACTGAAGAATCTCGGTGTGGCGGGGGTTGGAAGGGTCCTCTGGAGATCATCTGGGACACCCTCCCTGCTCCAGCAGGGTCACCCACAGCAGGGACTTGGTGGTGGTGCCTGGTTACAGGCACCAACTCGAATCCAGGAGGTTCCCTGGGAGCAGGAGGAGAAACTTCTTTGGTGGGAGGGTGTTGGAGCCTGGCCCAGGCTGCCCAGAGAGCTTGGGGAGTCTCCTTCTCTGGAGAGATTCCAAAGGTGCCTGGACACTGCGCTGCTGGGCCCCCTGCTCGGGGTGACCCTGCTGGAGCAGGGGGGTGGCACCAGATGATCCCCAGAGGTCCATTCCAACCCCCACCACGCTGGGATTTGCTGAGCAAACATCTCCTACGCTTCAGGGAAAGGCGCCTGAAGGAGCTGCTGTTAATGGTTCCTCCTGTGAGCTTCTGGGTGTCTTTTCCCCACCGGACAGGAGAGCAGGCATCTGGTGTCCCTGTCCTCCCCTCTGCCCACCTTGGGCAGTCAGCCAGTCCGTCTGGGATTGCTTTTCTCCCCTCCTGAACTGGGGACCCAACCTGCCACAGCAGGAGCCGGATAGAAGGGCTGGATACCGGCTGGATGGCACTTCCTCCCTCTCCGCAGCGCGGAGGATGGTCATGCGCTCATCTCTTTCACCTCCCAAAATCACAGGCCCCTTCCCATTCCCGTGGTGCAGTAACATCGCTATTGCTGTGCCTCGGGGAGGGCAGGACCTGCCGCGTCCCCAGAGGGCAGGTTTCCCTGCAAAGCCGCGTCGGAAGCGGTCAGCAGGGAGTAAGGGGCAGCCCACGGACTGAGCTGGGACTGGGGGAGCAGGGGGGTGCTTTCAGTCCGTGCCTGGGAGAGCGCGCCCGGCGCGGGTCCTGTACTCGCAGCTGATGGATCTGCTGAGGGCACGCTGGAGAAACAGAGGGTGTTGGCGTTTTGACTCAGCTTGAACACGGTTCACAGATCCATATTTTAAGCCCGTGATCCTTTCACGGCGTTGTCGTGTCAGCCGGACAAGGGTCAGCCGCGGCCCTCACGGGCAGGCCGTGGTCAGCTTTTAGAAGAATAAACCCGTGTTCCTTCCCGAGATGGGATCCAAGGTTTCTGTTTAATCGCGGCCTGATCTGTGGCTCTTTCTAGACTTTGCCCCTTTGCAAAGGGAAGGGAAAGTTCCCTCAGGCCGCTGAGGACGGTGAGCTCAGCGCTGGCCGCTCAGCCCCACTCTCCTAACGTCAGCAAGACCCTGCGCGCGGGAGACTGAGGGTTGCGTTGTTTCGAGGACCTGCAGAGTTCGTGGTGTCTAAAATTAACGACGGTGGTTTAGGGGCTGGGCCCCGTGGACGCTTCGTGTTGTGGTCGTAGCCGAAGGAGACTTCGGGACGCAGCTCCTTCAGTGCCTTGTCACACGCTGGGGACTGTCGCCAGAGCCAAGCGACAGCAAGCGAAACCACGGCGAGCCTTCCTGGCAGGATTTGGTGCTGTGAGGGAACCAGCTGGAGCCGGAACATCCGTTGCGTTCAGAGAAGCTCTGGGTGAAGGGAAGGCTCTCCAGGATTGAACGGGATGTCGCCTTGCTCAGGTTGGCGGGTCCCCCGGGGAGGATCGTCCCGTGCCTGTTGCCTCCGGAGCCTCACACGTTCGTAGGGAGCAGGAGCCTGGCTTGGGCCCAGCGCTGCGGAGTCGGGGCTCTCTGGGAAGCCGGGGGGCTACCCAGGGAATGCCCAGCCTGACGGGGAGAACCTGGGGAAGCCCCGCCTGCGAGGAGAGGTGGCGTCTTGCACAAGCGTTGGGATTTGGGTGGGATTTCGCTTAAATCACGGGAAAGTTCCGCGGGAACTTCGCCCTGACATCAGTGGGGTTTTCTGAAGGAGTCGGGCTAAAGCTGCGTTCTCTTTGAGTCCGGTTTGTCTCTAAACCGTGACCTCTGCCTGGCCTGTGCCGCAGGGCCCGCGGAGCTGTGTCTGGGTGTCCAGAGTGACAGGACCACAATCGGGTTAATCTGGCTCTCTTGGCGCGGCCTCCCCCAGCGGGATTCGCACCGTCTGTTCCTCCCCGGACCTTTCCGTGTTTGTAAAGCAAACAAACCTTACGCCGCGTTTCCTCTCTCCAGCCAGGGCTGTCTTGGGGCAGGAGCCTTTCTGCTTTAGTTGGAGCTCTCGAGGCCCCTGCCTCAGAAAAGTCAGAGGAATCTGGACATCTTCTTGCATGGGAATGTGGCGCTTCCACGTGAATCGGTTCCTGAGAAGCGCAGGGCACCGTTAATCCGTGGGAATTCTTTCCTGTGGTACTGGGAGGTTCTGTCTCTTTAGGGGACAGCCAGAGATTCCTGATGTGGTTCCAGTGCTGGGCTCTCAGACCAGCAATGGGTGCGTCTCCAGGAGGCACGGTCTGTTCCTCAGTTCCTCGGCAGCTGGCTGCAGCGGGTGGCCTCAAGGCAAGGTTCCTCTGGCTGGCTGGTGGCCTTTCTGATGTCTCTTGTGACTTGTGACTCAGAGTAAAACGGGAGCTGGAAACAAAACAAAATGCTGGAAAGGATCCGGTGCCTGGCTGGTTGAAAACACGGTGGTATTTTGATGGCAGTGGGTCGTTAGAGCTGCCCCGGGGGTGTTTCTCTGTGGGGTGGCATCAGAAGGAAGCGCTGAACAGCTTCTCTTCTCCAAGTGTAACCAGCAAAGCCTGGGCTCCGATGCCTCTTCAGGCTCTCAGGCCAGATCGGGCTCTCACCCATCGCCACCCCCCGTCTCTCCGCAGGTGCCGGTACCTGGCGGTCCAGCTGTCCCCGGCCATCCCCGTGTTCGCCGCCGTCCTCTTCCTGTTTGCCATGGCTACGCTCCTGCGGACCAGCTTCAGCGATCCCGGCGTGATCCCGAGAGCCCTGCCCGACGAGGCAGCCTTCATCGAGATGGAGATCGGTGAGTGCGGAGCCAGCCCGGCTGGCCATGGCTGGGCAAGCCGCACTGCTTCTGGCCGTTCTTCCAAAAGCGCGGATTGCCCCACGTGGGGCGTCTCACCACCTCCTGGCTTGGCCAAGGTGCTATGATCTACCTGCTTCCCTTCTCGGGAACCTTCTCACGTCCTGGTTTCTCCATGTACACGCAAACTCCGTTTGCTCTCGGGAAGGGGTGCAGGAAGCTTGGTGTGAGCCCTTTGATCCTTCAGGTAGAGGGGAAATTTGGTGGATATGGGTCTGTACAGTGACAACGCTCCCCCAAGCCCCGCTCAATCTGCCCGTGAAAACTCTGGCATCCTTTTTCCTGCCTCCAAGCTGCCGGGCTGGCCGTGGCCTGTGCGAGCAGAGCTGCGGCCGCTGCCTCCAGGCCCCGCAGGCTCTGATGCCGCTGGTGGGAAAAGCCAGGAGGGGAGTTCGTCATCCTAGGCCCGCCGCGTTGTAGCAGCAGATCTGATCTCTGCTGGGCTCCCTCTCGCAGAGGCCACCAACGGGACCGTGCCGCAGGGTCAGCGCCCGCCCCCGCGGATCAAAAACTTCCAGATCAACAACCAGATAGTGAAGCTGAAGTATTGCTACACCTGTAAGATCTTCCGTCCGCCCCGTGCCTCTCACTGCAGCATCTGCGACAACTGTGTGGGTGAGTGGAAGAGGTCGCTCCTGCTCTGGCACCGGGGCGCTCGGTGGGATCCGCTGGCGGGGAGCCGTTGAGGTTCCTCCTCCAGCCCCGCTCCGTGTCAGGACTCACGCTGCTCCTGCGGAACAAGCCTGTTGTGGCGGGAGCAGGGACAGTCTGCCTCGTCTTGACCTCGAAGAGCTGGAGATTTGCTCAGAACCTGAAGCCGGGTGGTTTACTTTTGCCAGGACTTCTCTGGCGATGCCTCCTCTCCCCTGAGCCTGTCCGTGTAAATGCACAGCCCGTGTTTGAGTTTCTCTGACCCGCTGCCTTGGCTGGGCTGGAGGGTTCCAGAGGAGAGCTCCGTGTTGCATCGACGCAGAGGCTCTGCCCTTACGTGGTTTTGTGCCCGTGCTGCACCATGGACGCCCTCTTGACCCTTCTGCCTCTTGCCATTGGCTTGTGCTCAGCACCCTTCTCCAGGAGAATGTCCCATCCCTTTGGATCCCTTTCCTCCTCTGCGGATTCCCAGCCCTTTGGGTGTTTGTGCAGTTCCTTGAGCCCTCTTCTAATTATTCTGGTGGGAGTAACGTGAGAATTTGGGTTAGACGAGAACTTCTGAGGCCCCAGCCCTTCATCTCACCTGGTGCTGCGGTAGTAGAATCTGTTACACCTCAGGTCTCTGGAGAGAAGAGACGTGTGGGACCGAGCTCTTAAGCTCCATCTTAATGTGCAGGAAAGGAAATGTGCAGGACTTGTTAAGAAAACGGTTTTGCACTTTCTTACCTGGCCTCCCCTTCTGGAAGGGGCCGCAAAACGGGGCCCAGTGTTAGCAGAGGGTTGGATGTGAGATGGTTCAGGGAGTCCTCATCAGCCTGGGAAATGTCCGAGTCCGGGGCACTGGAGCAGGCGCCCGGAGCAGGCACTGACTCCACCTTTGCTTTCGCAGAGCGCTTCGACCATCACTGCCCCTGGGTGGGCAACTGCGTGGGGAAGAGGAACTACCGCTATTTCTACCTCTTCATCCTCTCGCTCTCACTCCTCACCATCTACATCTTCACCTTCAACATAGTCTACGTAGCACTGAGTTAGTATGGCGGAGGAGGGGAGCGGGGGTACCGCTGGTGTCGTGAAGCCACGTGATGGGGTGGGGAAGGGAGCTGGGCTAGGTATGATGTTCCAGGGAAAAAATGATCTCTTTTGTGTCGCCAGAATCTCTGAAGATTGGGTTTCTGAACACGTTGAAGGAAACTCCAGGGACATATCCTTCCACAGCGCTTCTCCGAAGCTGGGGGTTAGTGCGAGCTGCCTTAGGGAGGAGCTGGAGTCTTGGTGCTCAGGCTGCTCTGAGGAGTCTTTCGGGGCCTTTTCCCCTGTGGTTACAAAGCAAAGGGCAATTTTGTGGCTTTTGGGAGGAGGGTAAAACAGAAAAACATGTCCAGGAGAAGTTAGGGTGGTGTGCCCGGGGTCGTGACGCAGCTGGGCTGGGACCGTTCCCAGGCTGTTCCCTTAACTCTTCTCACTGTACTGGAGGTGCTCATCTGTTTCTTCACCCTGTGGTCAGTGGTGGGCTTAACTGGGTTCCACACCTTCCTGGTGGCACTGAACCAGACAACCAACGAAGACGTAAGTAGAGTCCTTCAGTTCCTCTGAGCCCTCGCCGTTTCCCGTCTCTTCCTCGGTGCGTGGCAGCTGCGCCCATCTTGCCGACGTGCCCTGCGGGACTGGGGATGGGTGTTGGCGGAGCAGACCTGAGCCTGTGCCCTGACTGTTGCAGATTAAGGGGTCCTGGACTGGGAAGAACCGCGTGCAGAATCCCTACAGCCACGGCAATGTAGTGAAGAACTGCTGTGAGGTGCTCTGTGGGCCTCTGCCCCCCAGGTAAGCTCTCTAGGGGCAGCCCTGCTGTTCTTGCTCCCCGAGCCTGGAGCGGGACCCTGAGGAGCTCTCCTTGCTTGGGTGCAAGACCTGGCTGCTCTTCTGCCAGCGCTCTGTGTGTTGTAGGCTCTGGAATTTGCTTGGGACGTGGCTGGAGGAGGGAGGAGCAGGGTTCGTGTTGCCTTCCTTGCGTATCTTTGGTGATTCGGGCCGGTGCAGGAGCAGCTCCCCTTCCCCGGGGCAGCGTGTGGAGGGAAGGCTCCTTCTGCTGAGCTCCAGCTCCACCCTCTGAACCGGGCTGCTCTCCAAGGGGCTTGATTTTCATAGGAGAAACAGATTTGCTGTAGATGAGGTTTGGGCTGTGCACGGCTAGTTGCAGAGAGGAACCCTGGCCCCTGACGTTCGTATTCCACCAGCACTTTTCCTGCCAGCAAAAGAAATCAGCTTTGGGGGTGGCAGACAGGGAACTACTGGAGAGGGTCCAGTGGAGGCTCTGAAGCTGCTGAGGGTCCTGGAGCATCTCTGTGCCCAGGAAAGGCTGAGAGCCCTCCTGGGGCTGTTCGGCTGGAGAAGAGCAGCCCCAGAGGGGAGGTGATCAAGGCTGAGCAAGAGCTCAAGGGCCCCCGGGGGACAAGAGGCTGGGGCCAGACTCTGCTCAGTGGTGCCCAGCGCCAGGACAAGGGGCACCGGGCACCACCTGGAACCCAGGAGGTTCCCTGGGAGCAGGAGGAGAAACTTCTTTGGTGGGAGGGGGTTGGAGCCTGGCCCAGGCTGCCCAGAGAGGTTGGCTGTGGAGTCTCCTTCTCGGGAGAGATTCCAAATGCGCCTGGACGCTGCGCTGCTGGGCCCCCTGCTCGGGGTGACCCTGCTGGAGCAGGGTGGGGGCACCAGATGATCCCCAGAGGTCCCTTCCAACCCCCACCATGCTGGGATTCTGGGATTCTTTGGGACGTGGGTCTCTGACCGTGTGTCATTCTGTCCTCGCAGCGTCTTGGACAGACGGGGCATCTTGCAGCAGGAGGAGAGCACAGCTCCGGAGGAGTCGTGCCCCCGGGGGTCCAGCGCTCCAGAGCCCACCAGCGGGCAGGCCAGGGAGAGCCGTGCTCAGCAGAAGGATGGCAGCCCCCCTCACCCCAGCGCCGTGAGTGATGCCCTCTGGGCTGGGTGGGGTGGGCTGTGCCCGCTGCTTTGGGAACGGCGACAGTGAGACTTGGCAGGGCCAAAGCAACGCCTGGGGCCTGGCTGAGACGCGGCCCGTGAGAAGCCTCTTGTGTTTTGGGCCCTGGAAAGCAGCGACTCCTGGTTTCCTTTGTTCCCTCCAAGGAAATCGCAGCTGGCTGAGGTTTAGTTGATGTCGGTCCTGCCGTAAGAGCACCCAGGAGCTGGCACCTGTGGAGGCTGGGAGGGCTGGGAGGTGGCAGGCGTCTTGTTCTGGCACCGAGCGGAAGCTGAGAGTCTGTCCCTGGGCAGGGCTTTGGCAGCTGTGGGATCTCC
Organism: Baryphthengus martii; assembly: GCA_013396935.1. Classification (NCBI taxonomy): domain Eukaryota; kingdom Metazoa; phylum Chordata; class Aves; order Coraciiformes; family Momotidae; genus Baryphthengus; species Baryphthengus martii. The sequence goes on along the minus strand of VWZK01021848.1, from coordinate 204,094 downwards.
ATCCTTGGAGAAAACCACTGCCTCACGGGACACGGCCTCGAGCAGCCAGCGCTGCTTTTGAAATGAGCCCGGCTTGGAGGATCCGGTTGGACAAGAGACCTCCAGAGTGTCCTCCCCACTGCAATTATTCTGCGAACATGGCGGGAAAAAGCTGGGCCTTCGGCTCAGGCACGAGCTGTTGTTTCTCTGGTGGAAACCGTCCAGACTTTTTCTGCCGGAACAGCCCAGCGCTCCAGGTCTTCGTGAAGCTGCTCATTTGCCTGTTTGGTGGCCCCTGTTTGTCCTTTTCCCGGGCGTGGCTGAAACCTCTGCCTGGTGGAGCTGGAGGCGGGAGCAGGATGGCGGGGCCGAGTGTCAGGCAGATGCTTGATTTTGGGGTGTGTTCACACCAGTCACCACTGCCTTCTCTCTGCAGGTCCCTGTGCCATCCCTGAGCAGCGCTGAGAAGCCGGAGGAGAAGCAGCAACCGCCTGGGAAGCTCCCGGTCCCGCCCCAGGACGCTGGGCAAGCAGAGCACTAGCACCTGCTTGGAAGGGAGAACTTTCTTGTTATGTCTAATGGAAGCTGGAAGCGATGGAGGAGAGGAGGAGCTGGGCTGGATGGCAGGCAAACGAATCCCCGCGGCCATTTCGCTTTGTTCGTTGTCCCCCGCGGCGCGGGCCGGCGCTGGCCTCGCGGTCCCTGAGGGCCGCCCGCCACCGAGGCCGCTCTGCCTGCGGCGCCGAGGCAGGACCTCTCGCTCTGCAGGTTGTCCCCCGGATGCTAAACACCGGCTCGGTGGCCGGGGCCGTCCCTCCGCCCGGCCCCGGGTCTCTTGACGAGAC
>VWZK01021848.1:159190-184165 GCA_013396935.1 Baryphthengus martii | reverse complement strand
AGCGGCCGGGCAGCTGGCGGAGGGTCCGGCGCCCCCGGCCCCGGCTCTCCCACAAGGGCCCGATGCCCTTCTGAGGCAGGTGAGGAGTAGCGGGACGAGGGGGGGATGAGGGGACACGTATGGTGCTACCGGGAGGGGACTCACTGGGTTTGCTCTCGTTGCAGAGGTGCCACCAGCTTGGCAGGGACACGGCTGCCACCGCTCGCTCTGTGCCTTGGCCTGCTCCGCTTGACTCCTGGCCCCGAACGTGGGGTCCCGCCTCTGAGCCCTTGGCTGGAGTCCTCTCCTCCCTGCGCCTGTCCCTCGTGGCCCTGGAACCGTGCCTGGCACCGTGGGTGTCTCCCGTCTCCCCTGCCCACCTCCTGGGGCTGCCTGGGAGCAAGTCACCCGTGTAGCTCGTGGTGGGGCTGGGCTGGGCACTGCCGCGATGCCCCTGTGCCCGTGGGCACAGGGCTGCCTTGGACATCAGCTTGCCAGGCCCCAGGGGCTTTGCACAGAGCACTTTGCAGGTGGAGGAGCTTCTCCGCAGGGTCTGCGAGCTCCCCGGGGCTCCTGTCCCCACCTTGGGCCCTGCCAGTCGCCCTTATACCAGGGTGGGCTCACAGCTTGTCACATGAGGGAGGTCTATTTATTCCCCTGGTGCTAATCCTGCAGCCTGGGTGAGCTGCCCTCCCCTCCCTGGCGAGTGTGGGGTCCCCTTCCCACAGGCAGGCCCACTTCCTGGGGACCCCCGAGATGGGAGGTGCCTGCCCAGGACATAGCGTGGGGCCCCTCTGCCCGCTCCGTGCCGTGGGACAGTGGGAGAAGGGAGACGGGGGGCATTGGGGGTCTTTATGTCAAACACTGACGTACGCCAAAGAGGGGGCCTTTGCTCCAAGTGCTGATGGGTCTTCTCGACCACGTCTCTCACGTCTGTAAAGATTTGTTCCATGTAAATACATCTTTATAATAAAGAGTTACGATGACAGTAAGCCTTTGGCTTGGGCGTCATGGGCAGCGGTTGCCCACCTGGCAGTGGGGAGGGATCCCGGGGGCCCTCTGCTCCCCCCTGGAGCTGGAGGCCAGGGCAGCCCCTTCCTCAGCCTGGTGCTGGAGGAGAACCTGCTCATCAAAGAGAGAAACGAGAAGCAGGGCTGCCTGGGCTGTGAAAATGAGGAGGAAGTGGGGAGCACACAGGAGCTCAGCGTCCCCTGGGCTTGCAGAGCGGCTGGTGATGGAGGATGGGGTGCTGGAGGGGTGCTGGGGCAGTGTGGGGTGAGCGGCTGGGGTTGGGGAACCCTCAGGTCATGGAGTACAGACCTGGGCTGTCAACGCTGCCCCAAGCCCCCCACCTTTGTCCCCGTCTGGGGTTTATTTCCTGCTCACCCAGATTCTCTCCACGGCGCTGGGCTGCGGGAAGGGACGCTGAGCACCACCATCCTCTTCACAGGCAGGAGCAGGGTGCGGGGCCAGGCTCTGCCGGAGGGATGCTCTGTGCCCGGAAGAGGGAACACGGCTGGGCCCACCCTGCTCGCTGCCTCCCAGGCACCCACATCTGAGGACTCCAGCAGCTCGGCAGCCGCAGCCTTTGCCAGGATAAGAGCTTGCTGAAGGTGGTTCCTCCAGAGCGGGTGTGTGTGTGCTCCTGCCCTGCAGCTGCAATGCTGCCCTTGCCCGCTGGCACCCCTGGGTGCTGGGAGAAGCTCAGGGTGCAGGACCCGTGTCCGGCAGCGCAGGGCAGGGGCAAGGAGGAGGGTTTGGGCCTGGCAGGGATGATGTGGCGGCCGCTGGAGCTGGCTCTGCCTCCTGCCCAGCACCTCACTGGGTGCCCCAGACCCTGGCGAAGGGCAGGCAGCTACCCCAGTGCTGCGGGATGGAGTCCCAGCGCTGGGCATGGCTCTTACTGGTTTCATCTGACTCTGCTGCCTTCAGCGGCTGCTAAGTCCCCCCTTTTTCCCCAACCTGTCCCCACCAGCCCTGGGCAGCTGTCCCCAGAGCCCTGCACACAGAAGGGGCTGTGGATGCTGGGTACCTGGCAGCTCCATCCCTGGCATCCCCCTCCCTGATGTCCCCATCCTGCTGTCCCTGTCCCTGCCAATGTCCCTGGCATCCCCCCTCCCAGTCTCTGGTGTCCTTGTCCCTGGTGTCCTCATCCCGATGTTCCTGGCATCTCCCTTCCCTGACATCCCTCTCCCTGGTGTCTTCACTCTGATGTCCCTGTCCCCACAGGGCTGTGTGTGAGCAGGACTCGTGCAGGGGGGGACAGGGGGTCAGGTCTCAGCACACCGAGGGCCCCTCAGCACCTTGCTGGTGGGTGGGACTAAGCCCTGAAAAGGGATGGGACCCCCTGGAGCCAGGACCTCCCCCAGCCCCAGCGGGGACCACCCCCTCACGCCAGGCAGTGCCCGTGCGAGGCCCCCGGACCCCTCGTTGTCCGCAGAAGATCTTCCAGGAGGGCGGNGCAGAATCACTGAACGGTTTGGGTGGGAAAAGATCTTTCAAGCTTATCTGGTCCAACCCCCTGCAGGGAGCAGGGACATCTGCAACTAGAGCAGGTTGCTCAGAGCTCCATCCAACCTCCCCTGGAATGGTGCCAGGGATGGGGCAGCGACCACCTCTCTGGGCAACCTGGACCAGGCTCTCACCACCCTCAGTGTAAAAAATTGTCCAGGTAGGTTTGGAATCTCTCTGGAGAAGGAGACTCCCCAAGCTCTCTGGACAGCCTGGGCCAGGCTCCAACACCCTCCCACCAAAGAGGTTTCTCCTCCTGCTTCCAGGGAACCTCCTGGGTTCCAGTTGGTGCCCAGTGCCCCTTGTCCTGGCGCTGGGCACCACTGAGCAGAGCCTGGCCCCAGCTTCTTGCCCCCTGGGGGCCCTTGAGCTCTTGCTCAGCATTGATCAGATCCCCTCTCAGGCTTCTCCAGCTGAACAGAAGAATCTCCCTGCACCTCCAACCACCCTCAGCACTGATGGTTCACCCCACACCCCACTGGCAGCCACCACCCAGCCCACGGACCCCCCATGAGGGGGTTCCCTCCTGTCTGGGCGCAGGCAGGATGGGCTGTGGGGGTGCCCAGCAGTGGCCCGTGCCAGGCTAGGCAGCCATGCCCCGTGGCCCATCGCCCGGCCTGGAGCGCGGGGGCTTGGGCTGCGGCCAGTGATGCACAGCTGAGCCCTGACCCCAGCCCTCCCGTGCCTGCCTGGAAGGAGGAGGCCAGGGAGGACCCCCCGGTTGGGCCGTGGCCAGTCAGTGCCGGAGGAAAACGCTCCTGGGCCGGGAGACCGAAGGAATCTCTGGCTTTTCCTGGCCTGGCCGGCTGCCCGCAGGCAGGTGGGAGCTGCCACGCTCCCCGTGCACCCCGTGCCAGGGCAGCTCCCTCCTGCCAGAGCCTCAGCACCATGGCAGGAGGGCTGTGACTGTTGGGGTGCAAGGAGAGCGCTGGGCACAGGGACAGGGGCAGCTACAGGCACTGCTGGAGCGGCAGAGGGCTGCTGGGGTCTCCGGGGCTGGGGGCAGATGGGAAGGGCGTGCTGGGAGCCCCCACCCCTGGCAGCTGCCCAGCTGCTGTTCCAGGGTGTTTGTGCCAGCACTGGTCTGGGCATGGCCAGGATGGGGTGCTCCGCAGGTTCCCCACTCGCCGAGCGGGGAAACAAGAGTGCTGAGGGTGCTGGGAGAGAGGATGGGAATGGGCCGAGCCCTGGCTGGAGCTCTCCAGGCCTTGGGGACCTCTGGCTGCATCCGGGGGGACAGGCAGGGCTCAGGGTGGGGGCGCCTGGGGCCACCGATGGTGGGCATGGGGTTGTGCCCAACCAGCAGGCTGAGCCCAATCGCTCACGGCAGGCACACACCCCTGGGATGTCACCAGCTACTCCAGTCCCACCATTACCATCCTGCAGTCTGCAGTGGGCCGACGGGAGCCCATGAGCTCCCCCCTCCACGCAGGACCTTGAGCACCAAGAGCCCCCGAGGTGCCCCCAGGACCACAAGCTCGGAGGATGGGCAGGCTCAGCCTTCGGCCTCATCCCTGGGGAGCGTCGGAGCTTCGCGCTCTCGCTCCGGCATTTCCGCCGGCAGTGGCAGGAATGTGGGGGCCGCGGGAACAATGCCGGCACCTTGCGCCCGCTCCCCCCGGTGACGACGTCGGGAGCAGCTGCCCGGGCAAGGCCCTGCTCCCAAGGAGCCGGCAGGAAGCAGATGGAGATGACACCGGCGGCCGTTTCCTGCAGCAGGACACGGTGGCTCTCGCTGCCGCTGCTCCAGTGGCCAAGCCGTGCATCGGAGGGATGCGGGGCTCATGGGCAATGCTGTGCGGGTCGGCAAGAGTCACCTCGGCACCAGCGCCCCGTGGCACCCGCTCTGCCCCCACCCGGCTCTGTGCCAACCCCCCTCGTGCAGCCTGTGCCAGGGCATCGCCAAGTGGGCAACCGGAATTGGGCTGCTCCTTGCCCACGTGCAGGGCCGGGCTCTTGCCTGGCCTGCAGTGAGGGGAGAGCCTGAGGGAGGACTTGGCTGCCCCTGGAAGGCTCCAACCCCTGGGAAGGACTCAGCTGCTCCTGGAAGGCTCCAGCCCAGGGAGCACTCCCCGGAGCCCGGGCAGGCGGTGGTGGAGACGCAGCTCCGTGGCGCAGGATTCCACGGCCCAGCTGCAGCCACCCTCGTGGGGGCTGTCGGGTACAGCTCCGTCAGGGCCGGGATGTCAGGCTCTGTGCCCGTGCCCAGCGCAGCCGCACGACACCTTGCACAACGGAGGTTTATTTGGAACGAACCGTTTTCCAATAAATTATGTAATTTAAAAACTGTAACGAAAACAAAAATAAAGAGTAACAAGGTGAGGGAGCTCCCCCCTCATCCTCCTGCACACGGGGACCATGGAGCATCCTCCATGGACACCCACGGGCTGAGCTAGGCCCCAGTGGGGGCTCTGGGACCCCATCTCCAGCAGTGGCCTCCCCTCAGCTGAGGCCACACAAGCCCCTGGGCTCTGCTTAGTGTTGCACCCACCAGCCACTGTCCCCAGGGGTGTCCCCTCCCCAGCTGGGTGTGACCCTGGCTTTACAGCCCCCCCAGACAACACCCCAGGCTTCCCGACCTCTCCTCCGGGCCTTGGGGTGGACTCCTGGATCATTTCCCCCACCTCCCCTTCTCCCCGCAGCCCGTGCCTCTCCTCGGAGAGGAGGTGAAGGACGTTCTCCAACCACCGCCAGCCGGTCACCCAGCCCCAGTGCCAGCCCTACAGCTCTGGAGGCAGGGTCCGGAGCCATCTCCTGCTCTGAGCAACATGTGGCAACAGCCCTGGGGAAGCAGAGATGCCCCTCTCCCTGTCACCCACCACCCTTTGTGTCCCAGAAGGAAGCTGGGGCACAGGGGACAGGCGAGAGGAGAGCAGGGCCCAGGTGGCAGCAGCAGAGGCTGGTGAGGGGACAGGACAGGGAGAGATCCCAGTAGGGAGGGGAGAGGGCACCCCTCCTGGGACAGCCACGGCCCAGCTGCCATCGCACGGTGCTGCGGGGCCAGGGTGGGCTTGGTTTGTGGTGCGGTAGGGGGTGGCACGTGGCCAGCAGCAGCGCAGGGCTCTCCCCGGTCNGTCCCAGCGCCAGGCTGGGCGCACGGGCGCCGCGCTTTGGCACAGGACGCCCGTCACTCCTCGTCCCCGGCGAGCAGGAAGCTGTAGAGGAAGCTGATGGCACGTTGACGGTCCTGCTGCGTCTGCCTCGCCAGCAGGTTGGGCGGAGGGCGCAGGAGGAGGCTGGAGAACAAGGCGGCTGCGGAGGTGGGGGAAGATGGTTACTGGAGAAACANGACCTTCCCCGCCACGGCGGCAGGGGGATGGGGGTGAAACGGAGAGAGAAGCGTGACTGGGGGAACTGGTGGCACGACGGTGGGCCGAGGCGGGTGCCGGCACAGTGCTCCGGGATCAACAGCCGCGCCCGGCGGGCGGGGAGNAGGCTGCCCAGAGAGCTTGGGGAGTCTCCTTCTCTGGAGAGATTCCAAACCCGCCTGGACGCTGCGCTGCTGGGCCCCCTGCTCTGGGTGACCCTGCTGGAGCAGGGGGGTGGCACCAGATGATTCCCAGAGGGCCCTTCCCACCCCCACCATGCTGGGATTCTGGGATTGGTGAGGAACAGAGACAGCAAAAAGCACCAGGCTCTGTTCCGGCGGGAGCGGGGCAGGGACACGAGGCACTCACCGATCATGGCAGCAGTGACCTTGTTCTCTTCCGAGTACCTGAGCAGCTCCCGCAGGAACAACATTAGGTACCGAAACACGTTACGATGGCACCGAGGCAGCTGAAAAATCACCTGCGAAGGAAGCAGAGACGAGAAGCTCTCCCAGGTCCCATCAGCACGGCACTCTGGGCTCCAGTCAGGGTGCTGCCGGACCACTGGCGTGAGCACAAGCTCCGGGAGAAAGCGGCAAGGCACCGGCTGGCAGCCCAGCGCTGATGGTGCTCGTGGGCTCCAGCTCTGGGCACCGCTGTCTCTGGGACAAGAGTGTGTCACCGGGCAAAATCCACCGCTGCCCGAGGCTGCTTCCCGCTCGATTCCAGTCGGATCTCAGCTCTCAGCCCCTGGCTGCACAGCAGCAGGACCGGGACAAGAGGTTTCCCGACACCGGGACTGAAAACGTGCCCCAAAACACCTTCCTCTGCCCACGGCTGTGCTCGGCCCCGCTTGCCACCTCCCCCGGATGTCTCCAAGAGCCCCCCAGTCACAGCCCCTAAGGGAGGCACTGGCACTGGGCTCTGCTCGGGGTGACACGGGACACGCTCTGGGTCCCTTTGGGATCCACCAGGACTGCTGGGAGACGCTGAAGTGCCAACCCGGAGACGGAGAGTGCTGCCTGGGCATCCGGCTCGCCCTGCCCACCGCAGAGGACCCCTCGAGCTCCCAGAGCCCCCGGCCAGCTGGCGGGGAGGGAGCGGGGCTGGTGCCACCTGGGCACAGCTCGGGGCCCTGAACCCGCAGCGCGTGGGGCCGGGGCAGCGCCATACCTGCCGGCACAGCTGGCTGTTGTGCGAGCAGTCCAGGCACCGCTGGTACAGCTCGTAGCAGATCACCGGCTCCGGCAGCGCCTCCAGGAAGATGAGGAGCGCTTCGGCCACAGAGTGGTTGCTGCCCGCTGTAGCCTTGGAATCAAGGGCCACGCAGAGCAGATGGGACATCTCCCTTCTCAGACTGCTCCCCACCTCTCCTCCTTCCCAATGCTCGGGCTGCGCCTCCTCCTTGCAGCTCTGACAAGTTCCCCGTTGTCCTCCATCCACGGAAAATGCCGCTCCGCCCACCCTGCGCTGCACTCACCCACCCTCTAGCCCGCCAGGGGCCCTCTGCTCCATCAGCCTCTTCTCCAGATCACGCTCCCCAGGGCCCACCCTCCCCAGCGCTCATTCTTGGCACAGCCTCGCAGAGCCCCGGGGAACAGAGCGGAGCAGGGCCAACCCTCCGGAGGGACCATGCCAGCTAAAGGTCCTATCAAGCTCTCCCGAGAGGGAGCTCTCCCAGCAGGTTCTTGGGAGCGACCGGCACAGCAAGGATACGGATTGTCTCAGGGATGCTGGTGTCCAGGCAGTCAATGATCTGCTCCAACTCCTCCTGCATGCCTGGTGTCTGGAACAGGTCCTCCTGCCCAGGACAGCACAGGGAGGGACAAAGTCACCCTCCTGAGGCACACAGCGAAGGTGGGTCAAAGCTGGTGCCCCCAGCCAGTGCCTCAGGCCCCGCCCAATAAACACCAAACTGGGGCTGATCTCCAGGGGCTGGCGATGGCGCAGGTCACCAGGCCCTCCGCAGCTCCCTGGCACGGTGCAGACCCTCTCCCTCACCTGGTGGCAGGCGTGCTTGAACAAATGGTCCACCAAGAGCCAGATCTCCTTTGGCACCTGCAGCGGCGTACCCTCGGCCTCTTCGCTGTCCAGGGAGCCCATCTGCAGGACAGATTTCTCCTGGTGGCAAAGAGCACAGGAGGGTCGAGGTTTCAAAGCCTGGGGAGGGGAAGCAGCAGGACCCAGGAGTCCCCTGGCCCGTCTCGTCTTTGATGGTGCGGAGCCATCGCTCCATAGCTCCCTGCTCCATCTCTTCCCACTGTCCCAAAGAACACGTCCAGCCCATCAGGGAACCACAGGGGAGTCTCAGCCCCACCTCTGAGGAGCTCCCCCAGGACGGGCTCTTGCCAAACCCCAGCTCCCACCCCACACCGAACGCTGGAGAGCTGGAGCCCAGCAAGTCCTGCTGGGTTAGGTTCAATCCAGCCATGGCTTCCTGCTCTGAGCGCCTCTGGATGCAGAGCCGAGGACCCGCCTGTCCTGACACCCACGTGCTCTGGCCACGCCTGCCTTGCAGGCTCTAGAACAGCTCAGTTGGGTGAAGCTTCTCTCCCAGGGTTCCAAAAGAGAGGTCTCTGCTGAGCACAGCCTGCCTAGCCCCGCTGTCACGTTTCCCCACCTACCCACGCGCAGCGGCTGACGAGCTCAACAGCTCTGTCACACCGATCTCTAACGGCAGCACGGGGGTTCTGCTTGATTCTGCTCTCACTTTACTACAGCTCGTGTCCCCGTGTGCTCCCAGGGGGGAAGCTGTGCCCACTTCTCCTGAAGCACAGCCAGCAGAAGCACCCGGATGAGATGGGCACGAGCAGGAGCACAGCCCAAGGACACCAGCAGACAGGAGCACCACCAGCCAAAGGCAAAGTGCTTCCTTTCAACCATCAGCTAATGTGACATGAGGGACCGCTGTCCTCCTGCGGCACACGCCATCACCCCCAGCCAGCTGGGGCTGGCTCTCCCGGTGTGCCCAGGCACGCTTCAGCTTGGAACAAGCCCCGCGGGCACAGGCACTAGCCACGCTGGCCACGCAGCACAGGACAGCTCTGCTTTGCCCCGCACACTGCTAGGTTTTCTTGATAGGACAAGAGGAATGGGCCTCAAACTGCAACAGGGGAGGTTTAGGTTGGAGCTGAGGAACAATTTCTTCCCTTCCAGGGTTGTCCAGGCTTGGCCCAGGCTGCCCAGGGCAGGGCTGGAGCCCCCATGATCCCTGGAGGGGTTTCCAAGGCGTGGAGATGTGGTGCTGAGGGACAGGGGGGTCAGTGGTGCCCTGGCAGGGATGGCGCAGCGGTGGCACTCCAGGAGTTTAAACGACTCTTCCAACCCAAACAATTCCATGATTCTACAATTTTACCCAGGCAGCAGAGCCTGGGCTGTGGCTCCACATTGCCCTCACTCACCCAAGTCTGCAGGGAAGGCTGGGAAGCAGCGCGTTACAGCTTTGCTCCCCGAAGGAAAAGGCGAGAGCTGCAGACCCGCCTGGAGAGCCACGGGCTCTCCGGCAGAACATCCCCAGGCGCGGGCAGCGCAGCACCGGAGCCGGCTGCCAGAGCAGCGCCCGACCCACCTGGGCTGCCCCCGGTAGAGCTGCAGAGACCCCCAGAGCAGGAGATTCCCCGAAGCAGGAGACCTCGGCCGCTTGGAGGAAAGGAGGAGAAAACTCAGGGCTCCTCAGGGCACAGAGAAAGAAGGAGGAGGAGGAGAAGGAGGAGCTGGGCCTTGTTTTTCCCTTGTTCCAGGCCCGGAGCGCCCTCTCCTGCCGTGTGCGGGGAAGGGGAGGTTCAGGAAGATGCTCTGCAGAGGGATGTTCTCAGAAGGCAGGCACTGACCTCCGACCTCCCCCTCTGCCAAGAAGGGCTCTGGGGGCTTTATCTGGTCCATGCCCCGAGGGGACTGCCATTCCCTCTCCTGTTTCAGCCCACCCTGGGTTGACAGCCTGGCCCAGGACACCCGCACAGAGCAGGGAGAGCGGGAACAACGCACCCCCAGCATCTCCTGCTTGCAGCCCCCAGCAAAGCAGAGCAGGGTCCTGCTTGGGCGGCGGTGGCCCAAGCTCGGCCGCTCAGGGAGGCAGAGGAACATCGGCCTCCCGCGTGAGGGCCTCTCTCAGCCTCCGTAAGGACACAACGAGATGGAAAGAGGAAAAAAGATTCGTTTTTCTAGCTTAACCCTCTCTGCCCGTGTGTGTAGAGGGTGCTGTGGTTGAAGCCCAGCTCAAGAGCGTGGTCAGAGCCAATGTGCGCACGTCAAAGGTCACTAGTCTTTTCTGGAAATATCTACCATTGCCGCCAGGATCAGGGGAGTATTTTTTTTTTCCCCTCTCAAAGCAAATTTGGTGAGCTTTAAGCAGCTCAGTTGGGCTGGCCCCACCTTGGCTCGGGGGTCACCGTGCTCCTGCGTGTCCCACCAGCAGCCGCACTAAGAGGCTTTGCCGGAACAAGGGCTCCCTCTGCACCCACCTCCCCTCCCCTCTCCCGTGGAAAACCAGGGGAAACCCCCCCCTCGTTTCTTACAAACAGGGCACTGAGAAGCAGACTTCCCCAGCAAGTGCTTGTGTTACCTTTTCTAAGAAGCTGTCTTCTCCCTGAGAGCAGCGGGAAAGAGAGAAGAGGGAAAAGTTTGGTTAAGAGAAAGAAACACTCCGGGATTAAGCAGAAACCTCATTCGCACGGCAAGACCCTGCTGGATGCCAGGTCCTTCGCACATTTTGCTGACACGTTTTGCTGACGCAGCCAAAGTTAAACCTGCTGTCAGAGCTTTGCCTGCCAATTAGCAAAAATCCCGCTCACATGATGCGCAACCTCGTCGGCATTTCCACAAACTCCTCCGAGGGGCCTTGCACCGCCCCCTTCGGACCCTGCCAGCGACCAGGCCGCAGGTAAATGAGAGGAGCCCTCCAGGAAGAAGCTCCCCTTCTTGAGCCTTCCCGCTCAGAAATAAATATCCCTGCATTATTTCGGCCATCTGCCCTCGCGACCAGGCCAGAGAGAAAACATTCCCTGGGCTAAATCCCCGTCTCTGCGCGTGCGGCAGCTGCGGAGCCGCCAGGCCCCCTAAGCAGCTTTGGGTACAGCCGGGGAAACGGGTGTTTGTGCTCAACCCCGCGGACGCTTGCCCGCTTCCCCCTAAGAGCATTAATTACTGCGCTGCCTGGGGGAGCGCCACAGAGCCCCCTCCCCCCCAACCCCGGGCTGGGCGCCCGATCCTGCCGCAGTCCTCAGTGTCCCCGCGCCGTTCCGAGGCGGGCTGGGCTCGGCGGAGCCCACGGGAATGAGCGGGAGCGGGCTGCCCAAGATGAGTTTTGCCAGCTCGCCCTGTCGGGCTGGGAGCAAGCGAAGCGTGTTCGTTCGAGGGCTGAGCTGGGGAGGCGGCCGCGGGCCACACGGGAGCGGCGCCCTGGGCTCCCCTGCTTCCCCGGGAGGCTCCCTCAGCGCGGCCGCGACGGAGGGGCCGGGAGCAGGGAGCAGCCTGCTTCGAGCTGGCAAAGGTGGCTGCTGCAAGGCACAGGGGGAGGGAGGGACGGCAACGACAGGTTCGGGGTGCCCGAGAGCTGTGGGGAGAGGCTGTTTCGTAACAGGGTGAGTCATCTCACGGTCTCACCACACCTTCCTGAGCTTGTCCTGTTCCTCACCCTGTAGCGTTCTGCAGGATTGGCTGGGCCAGACTAACCTGCTCCTGACAATGATTCTCCAAGAGGCTTTTTAAAGCTCACAGTGGAATCTCAAGAAAAAACAGGATGAGACACTAATACTGGAATCCCAAAGGTGAGATGCTCGAGTGTCAGCAGCTTCTCCCAGGAGAACCAAGAGAGCTGTTTCCAAACATCCCCCCACCTACGCTTTGCTGTCCCACGTCAAACTGCCTCTTACTGAGCTGCCTTCTCCAGCTCTCCCTCTGCTGAAGGCAACACACAGAGTCCAGCCAGGCTGAGAAACACGCTCAACGCAGCGAGTGACGGGCCCTGACACGACGTAGGTGCGGGAGGGAAGGGAAAACGGTTCTTACCCACAAACAGGCTCCTCCCTCATACACGCTCTTGAGCGTCGCCTAAATACACGTAACGGGCCCCAAACCCTCTCGGTCAGCGGAAGGGCGGCACGTGCACCCCGCTCCCTGGCAGGAAGGGCTCAGCTTCTCCTGTCTCCCAAGAATATCTCAACTCACAGGTGGGATTCAAAGCCAAAAGACATAAACTAGCTCTAACGTGACAGAAGCTTTATAATCTAAGCAACGAAATTTTGCTTTGGGTCATATTCCTTGAGTTGGCTTAATGTGTCCTGATTGAGGTGACCCCGCTGACACCAGAGACCGCTCCCCTTTGCTGCAGGTACTGGGACAGGGTGGTCTTCTCCGGCTGTTTGGCTTCCTGAGCTTCTCTATGTTTCACTGAATAACAGAAGAAGCAAACCCATGGGTAAAGGGAGCAGGAGAAGCCTCAAAGTGCTCTCAGAAAAGCAACACCATGTCTGTGAGGGCAGAGGCTGAGTCTAGGCCCGAGTTCTTTCCTATCAAGCAAGAACTGCTGAGCACTGAACAGGAAGAAGCATGTGGAAGAGCCCCAAAACTGATGAAATGCTCCATGACCGAGTTCAATACACTTCTGGAACAAGACACTGAGTTTCAGCTGAATCTTGAGAATTATGAGGAGCCTGATGCCTGCGCTGAGGAGGCAAACACCGTATCTTGCCACCTGGACACTGCTTTGCCTGATCTTGTGGTTAAAAACCCCAAAATTCCAGTATGTTGGGCCTGTGAGAGAAGTCGACACCTACAACGAGAGGTGGGAACTGGAAGAGGTGGCAGGAGCCACAGTGCAGCTGCCAAAGGGAAGAGTAAGAAGCGTGAGCGGACGGGAGCCAAGCTGCCAAATCTACACATGTGAAAAAAGCAGCAGTTCACTGGGAAGAAAAAAAAAAAAAAAATGTATGTAAAGATGAGACTGAGAGATGTGAGGAGAGAAGGGAGGTGTCATGTGTCAGGGAGACTGAAAGAACTGGGCTAATCTTTCAGGTGAACAAAACAGAAAAGGCTTTCCTGGCTAATCAAGGAGGATAAACCCCAGGAACTGCTGAGCCTCACCGGAGCAAGGCCAGGAGAGACCGTGGGAGGAGAGGAAGGGACGCAGGCTGAGAACAAGAACCAAGATCCCCGGAACGGGGCTTAACCTCAGCAGCAGACAAAAGGTGCCCTTTGCCGTGCCCATCGGTGCGCCTGACAGCACCGAAGTCCTTCCTCAGTCCTCCCGCTCCTGCCCGTTCCTGCCCCCGAGCAGAGCCGACGGGAGACGTGGCCAGAAGGAAGCGGATGCCAGAGGCCTCGCCCCTGCGGCAGCGGCCCGGGCACCTCGGAGGAGAGCGTTTCGTCACAGCTCTTACGACACACCAGTGCCACCCAGCTGGGCTGCCAGTACCCACTGCCAGTGACACAAAACACAAGGTGCTGGGGTCGCTTTTGTGACCCGTCAAACAAGCGTCCGGAATCTTCTCAGGAACGGGGGATAAAGGGGCCGCCAAAAGCTGCTGGTCAGGGTGGAGGGAAACAACAGAAAGAGCATCTCGAGCTCTGGAAAAAGCAAATGAGCCCCAAGCTGGAGGCGCTGCTCCTGCTTCTAGGAGTCAACAGAAGGGCAGATGCTCCCTCCCTGCTAAGAGAGCTGCTCCAGGCCACCGCTACTCACCAGGTCAATGAGCTTGGTGACTGGGACTTCCCGGATCGGTCGCCTCATCCGGCATAAGGCCTCCAGGGAGGTGCCAAAGCAGCTGGGCAGGTAGGTCCCGCTGATGGTAAGGAAATAGTCCTTCCCTCGGTCCAAGTGAAGGACGAGAATATCCTCAATTTTATCCTCGCCAGAGTTGAGCAGCGTTACCGAGTCCTTGCTGACGTACACGTCCAGGGAGATGTCCATGCTCTCAGCTGCAACAGAGGGCAGCTCTGAAGAACGCACAGACACTTTCCAAAAGGGACGACAAGGACAAAAATACAGCGGCAGGGACAAAAGCCACAAAACGGAGGAGAAAAATGGGCAAGGACGATGGCAGGAAAGGGGAGACGCGGGAGAGATGGGAAGGCCTGGCCAGAGATGGGGTGGCAGACACCACCAGTACCCACCACCGAAACCACAGTAAAACTCACCTGGCTCCAAGTAACCTTCGCAAGGCTCGGCCCGAAGCCACGGCTTACAGTAGTGGGTGTCGTTGAGCTTTGGGATGAAGGAGAAGTGACAGGTGACCTGCCCGTTATTGGTGATCTGGAACTTCTGCTTCTGCAGCTGACGGAACTTCACGTTCTCAAACTCAAACTGTAGAGCAAAGAGAAGACACAAATCACGTCCGTGGCCACGATGGGACACACGGTGAGGCTCTGCCGGGGCAGTCCCTGCCTGAGGGGTGACCCCACAACCCAGACCTCCTAACAGAAGGCCTGTCAAGCAGCCAAGACAAGATTCTAATCCAATTCCTAATTGCAGACAGCAGATAAAGTTGTGTTTCCTATAACCCAGTTTAGTGAAACCAAGTCTTCAACAACAATTCTGGCACTTCTAGAGGCTGCTGCGTTTGGGAAGTGGCCAGTGATGGAGGTTTCATCCTCACTTCTCTCCTGCTGAGCTCCAGCGAAGGGAGGAAGTCATTCTCCATTCTGTCCATTATCCGGACGATGTCCTCAAACAGCTTCCGATATCTCTGCTCATCCACAACCTTGACCTGGGGAAGATCCGACAACACTCAGCACAGCTTCCGACCAGCTCCACGGGAGCTCTTTCGATCGCAAGTGAACGGCAGAAGCAAAATATTTCTGCAAGCACTCGCAGAAAACTTGCAGACGCTTGCTACGCGCGTCTGAGAGAACCCGGGCGCTCCTCCGAGCCGCGTACGCAGCTTCACCCGGATTTCACCCCTACAGATGTCACCGGGGCCTCCCTGGCCACCGACCACGCTGCTGGGAAATTGCTGGGGTGAGCGCTGTGGGCCAGCACCGACACCCCGCAGCACCACTCACGACTCTCCAGAGGAAGAGGAGAAGGCCCTTTGAGGAGGCCTGAGCTACCCAGGGTGCAAAAATGGATGCGGAGCGTCTCTATCCAGCTAGGAAACCCAAACCTGCTGCCAGCCGCTCACCACTGGAGCTGGGACGTGAACTGGGGACACGCTCTCTTCACACTACAACTATCTACAGGGTCTGCTGCGTCTCCTCCTCCTCGGAGGGTCTCAGCGCTGCTCAGCGACGTTGCGGCGCACAGGAAGACCGTGGCCCCCGAGCGGCCGCGCACCTACGCAGCAGACACACCTCGGGTTTGTTTCCTCTGTCCTCTTGCAACAGCACCAGCAGAGGTGCCGTGATCACACACCCACCCCCTGAAGGAACCGTTATGATCCTCCCCCAGCACATAAACAACGTTACCCCGATGCGGAACAGGGCGCTGACGGGCTTGTGGTCACTGGTCTTCAGGTCCATGTGGCTGCAGTACCGGAGCTGGCTGATGTTTGTTCCTCTCCAAAGGATCCGATCGCACCACGCGGGCACGCGACACTTCCCACTGCAAAGGGGAACGAGTTACCTTTTTTTTTTTTTTTCCCAATGATCCTGAGAAACCATTCAAGCTGTTCCTCTCCCAACCAGGCAGCTCCCTCCACTGCCAGCACTGATGGCATGAACTTTATCACTTCCCTCAAGTTGAATACTACGCTACTTCTTCTGCTCTCTTCCCCTTTCCCTATAGAGCAGCTGAAATTCCTGTCCTTTCCAGGATCAGGAAGCAAAATAACCTCAGACAAGGCTGTCTGCAGAGCCTGCAGCCACGTGCACCACGATCTGAGCTGCACTATTTTCTTTTGCTGCCAGACCTTTCTGCCCACTACAACCTGATCCACCGCTTGTTGTTTCCACTACGGAAAGTCTACTCAGCTGTTACTATTACGTTATGAAGTCTGAAGCCTGGGTTATCCTTCTCCAGATTAACTCCTGTGCTGATTCATAAACACAGGCAGAGTGAAATCTCATCGCTGGATGCTTTGAAACTCCTCCTGGGAGGTCCCTCCATCTAGAGCAGCTCCTGCAGCAGATGCACACACATCTGTGGGAGGCACCAAGCAGGAACCGTGGCTGCTTACGCAGCGTGGCCACCCCTGCGGTGCCTGTCAGGGGACGGGATGACTCAGAGAGAGCGTTTCCTTCTCTCTTCAATTCCTTTTATACCATCTGTCTGTCCCTGGCAGCAGAACCCCCTCCAAGCCAGGGCTCATGCTTCACCTGCCTTCACCTGTGGGAAGCAGCAGCAACCAAGGCCTACGGCACGTGCCTGGGCAAGGTGTAGAGGGCCTGCTTATTTCAGAAAGGAGGGGAAACAAAGGAGTACAAACTCATCTGCGCACTCCAGCCACCACAACACTGAGAGGCGTTTCCAGCTCTAGGAAGCAGGAAATCAAGTTTTGTGAGAAAATGGTTTCTGTGTCGTAAGTAAACGTGGCCCTTGGCAGCCGATTTACCTGGAGTCCCAGCGGTCTGTTTTAGAGTCATATTTATAGGTGGGGATGAATTTAATCTCTCCCTCGGTGAAATCTGCAAACGCTTTCTTCTGAGTGCGCTGAATATTCAGCTAAAGCAGAAAAAGAACGTTTTAAAAAACAGGCAAAACCAAACCCAAACCCACTGCCCTGACAAAGCAGAGCGTCAGAGGGCAGAGCTACAGGCAGAGCAGTAGCAACCTGTGGCCGTGAGAGTCACCAGACAGCCCCCAAAACTGCCCCTCAGACCTCCAACCTTTAACAACGGTAAAGATTCAACACGAGTGGAGTGTTTTCTACAGGCTGTGCAGAAATCAGCCCAGTGCTGTTTACCAGACCCTGCAGACAGCATAAAACAAGTCCACGGAAATATTAATTGCTCCGCTTGTGCTAAGCGCCTTCATTATTTCTCAGGCTTAAGCATCACCAGCCTTAATATCTCACTGTCAATCATTTTAGCAAAAGCCCCCAGGAGCGCGCTCGGCCGACAACCTGACGTTACTGTCCTTGTCTCATTTACTCTCCTGAAAAATTTCCTGGCTGTTCTCCTCACACACAAAAAAAAAAAAAAAAAAAAAAAAAAAAAAATCTAAGCCAGAGCTGTTTTCCTGCACGAAGCTCCGCAGCACAGCAGAAACGAGCTACAGAACAGCATCGATCAGATTCACTGTGAAATGACGTGTCAGGGATGATGTTACGCTCTCGCTGCTCATGCTTCACAGGTACAACCCTTCATCTTAAGGCGCATCTGCCGCCGCCTCGGTTTGCGGGGCGCTGCGGAGAAATGCTGAGCGGGGACGAGCGCAGCGCAGAATTCAGGTCAAACGGGCTGAGCTGGGAAGCGCTGGTCTCCAAATCAATACCTCTCCCAGGACACCGATCGCAGCAGCTTTTGTTGCTGTGACAAATCCCCACGCTGGAGCTTGTACTAAGAGAGAACTCTTCAAGGAGATGCAAAGACACCTCTACTGTAATTACCCCCACTGTTACCAGTTAAGCCCAGTACAAGGCACAATCTACGTTTGTTTCGGGGGGTGATGTCACCAGCACGCCCCAGCGTCCGCGTCCACGGACACCTATTGCGGGGCGTCCACCAGCTCCTCCCGAGCATGGGCACATCTCAAACCAAGGTGACCTCACGAGCCCGCAGTGAAAGCACGTGGAGTTCACCCACCTGGTCGTACGTCAGCAGCTTCTGAAGCTCGTTCTTACTGATAAGACTTTTCACTTCACTGGCATCGGGGAGACAAAGCCGGTAGTTCAGGTCTCCGAGCCAGATGACAACGCTGAAAGCAAAGAGAAGCACGGAAGAGAAGAGCCAGCAGTTAGTGCCGCGGGCCGCACGGGGAAGAAGGGGCGCAGGAGAAGAGATGGCTGGTTGCTGGTGATTAAGGTTGAGACGCCGAAGATTGAGCCCGATGGCAGAAATTTCCAGCGGCCGCAGATACTACAGCGCTAGGTCCAGCTCCTTTGGAATCCCACACAGGATGAAGACTTAGTCTAATGTGTTTGGGTCAGAAAAACCCCAACCAGGCCACCACTGGATCATCTCCCAGCCAAGGCTGACTGGTACAGAACTGGCAAAACCAGAGTTAGGCTCCTGTGGACTTTACGACCCCCAGAATGTTTCCTGCCCTACCTCTCCCCTTGGCCATTCCTCAGCAGCGCCTCGTTCCACCTTGCCGGGCCTTCCAACGGAGCTGCAGCCTTCTCCTGACCCGCGGTGCAAGAAGCACTTGTGGTGGTCACTCCTTACACTCCCATAAAGGTTTCATTGAAAGATTAAAATCTACATCCCTCTCTAGTATCAAAGCTCTTCCTGTTCATAGTCAAACCTCAAAATTTCCCTTAGTGGCTTATCAAGGATAATCTAGTAGTTGAAGTTTTTTCTCTCCTAATCCATTCTACATTTTATTTTCAGTTTTTAAATGGTTTAAACAGTGAAGTATTTGTCGTTCGTATCGGGTTTTAAAAAAAAAAACCCAAAACAACTTAATGGATATGTTTTGCTGTACCTGTGTCGAGTTCAATCCGGATGATTCAGCACCACTTCAAAAAGAGGAAACAGGGAACCAAACTTACTCGTGTTTCATGATGTTGAGCTGAGGTAGACTCTCATCAGGGGTTACGAAGCTCATTCGAGCACAGATGTCCTTATAGTCCTGGTTCCGCCGCTCGAAGTCCTCGACGTGGGCGGCGAGGTGGGAGTTGACGATGCAGAAGGTGGTGTTGTGGAACACGAACCTCACGGCCACGCCGCCCTTGTTGCCCTGGGGAGAGCAGGTCGCTAGAGAAGGCGGCAGGGGAGGCGCCAGGGAGGAGACGGCGACGGCACGGACCAGGGAACCGGATCAGGCCGCGCTGTTGCGGGCACAGATACGTGGAAGCGGCAAACCGGGCTCGGTGACTCACCATCTTTCCCATGATCCCTGTGCCCACAGACTCCGTGACGATCTCTCTGATGTTGCTCAGCTGATCCCTCTTAGCAAATACGAGCAACATCATCCCAACCAGGCGCACCACTTGCACCTGCAAAACCAAAAGGGATCCCGAGTTCCCAGAGGGGCAGTGGAGACGCAGGGCTCATTTCCCTCCTCCACCTAAAGTTCCGCTTCTCTGGCTCCCCCTGTTCCTCATCGCGTTTTGCACTCCAATCCCTGCTTGCAGCACCACCTGAAGGACCTCGAGGCCCAACGTAAGGTTCTGGAGGAGAATCCATCATCCCTCAGTAGCTCTCGGCTGTGCTGAGCTCGCCACATCCCCCGCTCCGGTGCTCCCCTACGGATGGGACGCAGCAGGTCCGCGCGCGAAGCCTCGGCGTTGCGCTCTAACCGGCAGAACCGGCAGAGAAGATGCGGAGGGCTCTGGTGAGGCTCCTCACAGAGGAATGTGCCAGAGGGGAGAGGGCAGAAAAGCTCATTTTTCTCCCAGGCAACGGCGCCCGACGCACGGGGTACCAAAGGCAGCCGTCCCCGAGACATGCGAGCCCTTTGCTTTCCAGAAAACACTCGTTCTCTAAGGCTGAGTCTCCTCCTGGAGCTCAGAGGCTCTCCTGGGCTGCAGAGCCCAGCCCGGGGATGCCAAGCCGGCGCCGACGTGCACCGTCCCAGCAGGGAGCTCGGCTCTGCCACCGACTCTCTCCCGCAGGCTCAGCCGACGCGCTTCCGGCCCGCCAGCTCCCACCACCTTCCAAACAGCGCGGGCACGACGGCGCGAGGTGGCAACGAGCCCCGATCTCCCTGAGCGCGGGCTACACGCTGGCTCTGGAGGCATAAAAACAGTCAGGTGCGTTGGGATTTGGTCTATGCAGCCAGGGAAGAAGCTGAAACCAGAGAGTTCAAGGAGAAGAGCCCGACTACTCGGCTGACTCCGCAGGAGGGGAATTTGCACACAGCCACGAGTTTTATCCACAGCTTCAGTCGTTTCTCCTGCCTGATGCCGTGGGCCTGTTCTCTCCCTTCCAGGAGGGTGGGAGGAATTCACCCAAAGCTCAAGTAAAGCAAAGGGACGGGACCAGGAGCCTCTCTGCCGTTTGGGTTGCGGCCCCGGCTCCCTCTCAGGAGGGTGCCGTGTTCCTGCCCCAACCGCCTCTAACGTGCCCCGGAGCTCAGCTCACGCGAGCTGTCAGCGTGGGGAAAAGGAGGGAGGGAAACCAGTTAGTACCAGCACCGGTACCGGTACTGAGGGCTGGAACCAGCAGCAGCACAGACAAAAACCAACAGCTTGCTCTGAAACAAGACAGAAAAAGGTCCTCCTGCTACAAGTGAAGCCCATTTCTCCTCTCCTTCCAACCCAGGGTGAGGAGGCCCCGGGGCCCTCAGCACAACTCACTTTCTTATACTTAGCCTGCGGGTGCAGGGACTTCTCCACGGCCGCCAGCCATTCTTGTTCCTTTGAAGAATCAAGGTAGAAAAAAGCTTCCGTGCTGAGGTCCAGCTCCTGGAACCTAAAAATCCCAGCCAAGTTAGGACATCCCACCTCTCCTCCAGACCACCGTCTTGCTACAGGAAGTTCAGAGAGTCACAGCCTGGTTTGGGTGGGAAGGGACCTTTCAAGGTCAGCTGGTGCAACCCCCCTGCAGGGAGCACGGACACCTGCAACTAGAGCAGGTTGCTCACGGTCCCATCCAACTTCCCCTGGAATGGTGCCAGGGACGGGGCAGCGACCACCTCTCTGGGCAACCTGGGCCAGGTTCTCACCACCCTCAGTGTCAAAAATTTCCTCCTTCTCTCTGGTCTAAATCTCCCTCTTTTAGTTTAAACCCATTCCTCCTTGTCCCATCCCACCAGGCCCTGCGCAGCAGTCCATCTCCATTTTTTTGACAGGCCCCTTAAAGCCCTGAAAGGCCACAAGGTCTGAATAAGGACTCAAGGTCCGTCGTGAGGCCTCCAGCAACAAGCTCTTCTTGGAAAAGCAGCTCCTTGCTAAATAAAGCAGCAGAATTTCACCACAGTGCCCCTGAGACACCCCCCCCACCGCCACAACACGCTCCAGAAGCCTCTCTGGGAGGTGACTTTAGGGGAGGAGAGCCCGAAAGCTCCGTGTGGCTGCAGGGAAAGTCGGCTGTGCCGTGTCACAGCAGCCCGGTTTAACCCCGTCCTCGGCTCTTCGGCCTCAGACAGAGCTCAGCTTTGCGGAGTCTCCGAGAACACGACCGGAGCTTCAGACCAGCGCAGCCCACCAGCATCCGAGCCGGAGCCACAGGAGGTCACTGCTGCTCACCCGATGCAGTAGAAGTCCGGAGGCTCCGTGTCGCACACCAGCCAGGGCTCCAAGCTGCTGTCTGGAGACTGCCCGTTCACGTTCCACGTGCCCACAAAAAACCTGCGGCGCAGAACCAGCGACGACCGCATCAGCCCAGTCGGCCCAGCGCAGGCACAGCGGCGCTCGGGCCGGCAGCAGACCACGGCACGGCCGTGCCAGCTGTGGGGCAACTGGAAATTCTTCTCGGCCTGGCTCATTTTCAGCGACCCTCATCTCAGGGATTTTGCAGAACGCTACAGAACGACAGACATTTCACCGGGGCCAGCGAAGATCCAGCTCTTTTAACATCATGTCATAGAATCCCAGCCTGGTTTGGGTGGGAAGGGACCTTTCAAGGTCATCTGGTGCAACCCCCCCTGCAGGGAGCAGGGACATCTGCAACTAGAGCAGGTTGCTCAGAGCCCCATCCAACCTCCCCTGGAACGGTTCCAGGGGTGGGGGAGTGACCACCTCTCGGGGCAGCCTGGGCCAGGCTCTCACCACCCTCGAGAGTAAAAAATGTCCTCCTCCTATTGAGGTGGGACAGCTGCTTTGATCCTCTTTCTGCCCAACTGCTTCATTCTCACTTGAGGGTCAAAAGATCTGACGCACAAAGGGGACAAGATGCAAAGGGAGAAGCTTCTCCGCCGGCACTTGTTGATTCCCAGGCTGCTCGGATCCCGGCCGCCCACGCCGGCCACGCCTCAAGAGTTGCCAGGTTTCAATCCCGGGCTAGATGCCACAGCGTGGTCTCTGTCCCTCCGGCCCCAGCTCTCACCTGAAGTTGTGAAGGTTGACGTAGGCCTTCTCCCTCTTGGCCAGCACGTGTTTGATGAGGCCTTCTCTCTGCCCAGACTGGGTGCTGGGCAGAAACATTTTGCGCATCGTGTTGGTCACTCTCGGCTGGTCTCTCGATGCACCTTCTCGGTGAAATCTAGGAAGGAAGCGAGAGCAGAATTAAAACTGGTTCTGCTGTCTAGGAAGAGAAGAGAAAAAGGGAAGAGATTCGCCCCGTCCCTTACTGCCTGTTTGAAGGCACGGGAGGAGGGGGCGGCTCCCGGCGAGACCCCGTTTGGTGGTTCTGCACATTTCTTTTCTCTTCCAGGCCGAGAGCGTTGAAGTCATCCTCGAACCCCAGAGCTCCTGGAACGAGCAACGCAAGCGCAACGCCCCGAGAAACAACTTAAAACAGCTCAGAAGGAAAAAGAGGCGACTCCGCCGAAAGCGACAAAGCGAACGGTAACGGCAATTTATCGACCCCGGCGCCTCAGGGAATGAGAGGGCGCACCGACCCGGAGTGATGGCAGCAGGGAGCTTAACACGCCCCGCCCCAGGTGCCAGGCAGAGGACAGGACTGCAGAAGGAACGGGGGGTCGAGAGGAATGGAACCCGAGGGCCGAGACATTTTATTTTGCGCAGGCTGACGCGAAGCGAGGGAACGGGACAGAGGCCGGGCTGCCGAGCGCGAGGTCAGGCACAGCCCCCCAGTGCCGAGGGCCCCGCGACCGTACGGGCCGCAGAGAGCACGAAGGCGGCGGTTCAGTACCCGAAGGGGACGCCTGCGAGAGGCCTGCGAGGTTCTTCTCCACCTGATGCCAGCTGGCCGAGTCCTTGGGTTCGGGAGCGGAGCCTTTCAGCTGGGCTGGAAAAAAACCAACAACGAAATAAAATCAGCCCCGCCAGAAGGCTGCTGGGGGTCAGAGGGGGTGACAAACACAGCTACAGCTCTGCTCACCTTCCTGTATGCTCTGCACTTCCGAGAGGAACGCCAGGCAGCGCTCCTCGTCGGGGATCTCAAAGAGTCGCTCTGCCATCTCCTCGCCTTGCACCCGGACCTTGCAGCCCGCTGCGGGACAAGCGCGGGCTCGTGGAGCCGGCTAGGGCTGCGCGGCAGGCACCACGAGCCGGCTCTCTGGGGGTCCTGAGCTCAGCAGCGCCAGCCAACATCCAGCTACGGCTCCCGATGGAAACTCGCCCCTGAGGCAGCTCCCCTGCGCCCCGGAATTCCCCCCGCCCCAGGTCTCGCCTGCCGCGTTTTCCTGGCTTTGGGAACGCTTCTCCCTGTGGTGACCTCACAAGGAAGAGCTCGGGAGCAGCCAGAAGGATTTATGGGAAGGGGAAGCAGAACTGGTGACCAGACAGGGCGCTGTCAGCACTGAAAAAGGCTGAATGATGGTCACCTGAGCTCCAGAAGAACAGGAGGGAGATGAGGATGGCTCGGGGTACGAGGCAGGGCCTCAAGGAGAGACTTAGGACATTACAGCTTGACCAGCTGCCAGTATTTCAATCTGGGCACTTCAGACCATGTCTCTTACGACAACCGACCGTCTGAAGGAGCCAAACACTGCCAGAGGACACGCAGTCCCTGCTCGATCCAGAGACAAACACCATGAAAGGAGAAAGACGAGGAAGCGGCGGGGAAACGCGTCGCATGCCAGGGCCCGGCCCAAGCCGCGGGACCGCCGTTGTAAAACTTACTGTTTGTAGCGATATCGATCAGCAGAGTTTCTTCTGCCTCTGGAAAAGAGAAAAAACAGGATCAAGAGAGCTCCCATGGAGTGCTGCGTTAACCCAAAAAAGCCGCCTGCTCCCGGCCACGAGAGCGCCCTGCGAGAGGAACCAACACCTCTGATCGACACCTGCACCGACAACGGCTCCGGCAAAAGAACGGTCACGTCCGGACAGTCAGTCCGGGAGGCTCCCACTATTCGGAGCTCTTCCTCGCACACCTGGCTGGTTTGCTCCACACCAATCTTTGGGAAAGACCTGCCTGGCAACGAACTTCAGAGCTTTCCACGCAGCAAACCCGGCGGGGCAGAATCGCACCGCGCTCCACAGGAGGGCAGAAGCTAATCCAGGAAAAGGAGCTTTCGTTCCTGAAGCAACGCTTGCCCCAGGGCCGGGCGCTGCTATGGAAGCTCCCTCAAGACAAGGCCTGAAGCTCCTTCCCATTCCGTGGCTGCTCAGACCAGGGAGCTTGCCAAAGTTTTGATCTAAACGTGCAGCAATCAGACTAAAGCTCCCAACTCTTGCCAGCCAGCCAGATGTCAGCAGATACCAAATTTCAGTCAGTGCAGAGAAGCCCACCCCTCCTCTGAAGCTGCGTGCTGCCAGGGGCAGGCTCCCGCTTCGGGAGGAAGTGGCAGGATTCCATAACCGGCGAGTTTTAGTTCCACGGGAAGCGTTCCATCCGTGCTGGAGCTCAGGGGGCAGCTCAAACAAAGGCCACCGGACCCGGGTTTTGCCAACAAGCGGCAGCGGATTCCCACCACCGTGAGAGAGCCAGTACCTTGTACGCACTTAAAGCGGCTGTTGATGGGAATGTAATCCAGGTCAGAGCCGTCTTTCTCCTGCGAATGGATAACGATCCTGGGGACGGAGAAAAGGCTTGTAAGAAACACAGAAACACCGCCTTCCTCACACCGGGACAAACGGTAATGCCGTCACGGGAGCTGTATTTGTGGAGGAACGCGGCTTCTGGTCCTGGGATGGGAGCAGAGGAAGGGAGAGAAGGCTCCGCACCGCACAGGATGCGGGTGCCCGCAGGGA
This sequence comes from Baryphthengus martii, assembly GCA_013396935.1. Lineage (NCBI taxonomy): Eukaryota > Metazoa > Chordata > Aves > Coraciiformes > Momotidae > Baryphthengus > Baryphthengus martii. The sequence continues at coordinate 159,573 of VWZK01021848.1, read as the reverse complement.
GAAAGAAAATGCCGCCCAATTTGCACCGGTACCGGCAGCGGCTCCGGCTCCTCCAGAGCCCGAGGAGCCGGGGAGCCGAGCGGAAACGCGCAGCTACAAAGCGCTTTTCTCGCTCCCCGACCTGTTCGCGGGACGCCGGCAGCTCAACAGCTCTGAAGTTTCCCGAGACGGCCGCGGTGGCCGTGGACCAGCTCGGCACAGACTTGGCCACCCGGGGCGGCAGGGGAAGAGAAACGAGCCGCTCCAGAACACGGCGCCTTCCGAGCCACCCCGACTCACCGGCACAAGCGGCCGGACCGGACCGGACCGGCAGGCAGCCGCAACTACCGGGAGGAGCTGCCCCGGTCGCCGGCCCCGCCGCGGCCCCGCACTCACCCGTAACG